>CM021107.1:610514326-610572038 GCA_007115665.2 Sequoiadendron giganteum | reverse complement strand
GAGTGGGAGATAGAGAGGGATAGAGAGGGAGAGAGGGGAGAGTGAGAGAAAGAGAGAGTGGGAGAGAGTGGGAGAGTGGGAGAAGGGGAGAGTGGGAGAAAGAGAGAGTGGGAGAGAGTGGGAGAAGGGGAGAGTGGGAGATAAAGAGGGAGGGAGGGAGAGAGGGTGAGAGTGGGATAAAGAGAGAGTGGGAGGGAGAGAGGGGGAGAGTGGGAGATAGAGAAGGAGGGAGAGAGGGGGAGAGTGGGAGAAAAAGAGAGTGGGAGAGAGTGGGAGAGTGAGAGATACCCTCTTAATCCCTAAACCCTTCAACCCTATTCCCTCTACCCCTATACTCTCTTAATCCTTGAACCCTCAACCCTCAACCCTTAAATCCTAATACCTCAACCCCTATACCCTCTGAATTCCTCAACCCTCAACCCTTAAACTCTAATCCCTCAACCCCTATAACCTCTTAATCCCTCAACCCTCAACCCTTAAACCCTAATCCCTCAATCCCTATACCCTCTTAATCCATCAACCCTCAACCCTTAAACCCTAATCCCTCAACCCCTATACCCTCTTAATCCATCAACCCTCAACCCTTAAACCCTAATCCATCAACCCCTATACCCTCTTAATCCCTCAACCCTCAACCCTCAACCCTTAAACCCTAATCCTTCAACCCCTATACCCTCTTAATCCTTGAACCCTCAACCCTCAACAATTAAAGCCTAATCCCTCAACCCCTATACCCTCTTAATCCCTCAACCCTCAACCCCTATACCCTTTCAATCCCTCAATCCTCAACCCTTAAACCCTAATCCCTCAACTCCTATAACCTCTACCCTATAACCTATTAATCCCTCATCCGTAAACCCTAAACCCTCTACCCTCTACCGCCAATCCTCTACCCTCTACCCTCAACCCTAATCCCCCAACCCTTAAACCCACTTAGTAAACTCTCTACCCTAATCCCTCAACCCTCTTGACCCTTAAAACCTCAACCCTTAAACCCTCAACCCCTTAAACCCTAAACTGTTAAACCCTTTACCCTCTACCCTCTACCCTCTACCCTCTACCCTCAACCCAATACTCTCTACCCTAAACCCTAATACCTCAACCCTTAATCTCTGAACCCCTATAACCTCTACCCTATATATTGGACCCTCAACCCTAATCCCTTGACCCTATATGTTAAACCCTCAATCTTCAACCCTCTACCCTTAAACCCTCTACCCTTTACCCTATTCATTAAACACTCAACCCTCAATTCTCAAACCTCAACCCTCAATCCTTAAACCCTAAACCCTCTACCCCTTACATTGGACCATGAACCTAATCCTTCAACCATATACCCTCAAACCTATACCCTAAGCCCTCTACCCTCAACCAAGTAAACCCTTAACCCCAAACCCTTCAACCCTAAATGCTTAAACCTTAAACCTTCTACCCTATACCCTCAACCAAATACCCTCTACCATCAAACCTATTCCCTCAACCCTCAAACCTTAAACCCTAATACCCTAGAAACCATCAACCTTATAGGTCCTCCACATTAATCCCTCAACCCTATACCCTCAACCCCTATCACTTTCTCTCTATCTATACATCTCACCTCTCCCTCCTTCCCTCCCTCCCACCCTCTCTAATTGTCTCTATCTACCATCTCCCTCTTTCTACGTACCTATCATTCAATCAATCCCTACCACCCTCTCTCACTCCCTCTATCCATCTCTCTTTATGTCCCTCCCACTCCATCCCACTCTCTCCCACTACCTCTCTCTCCCTTTCTCATGGGGAGCCCTATACCTCAAGAGCACTCTTGCTCTTTCCAAGACATATTCTTTGGTCTTCCTAGGGTATTCCACTCTACCCTACTCAGGGATCTCTCTTAAACCCCTAACTCCTTATAGGACTCCACCAATTTCAAAATCTTCACCAACAATCCCATTCCACCACTAGGCTTCCTTGGGCTCCACACTGATCCAAATGGGTCCTAACCACTCCAAGGCTAGGGTAGGATAGTCTTTTTGTTCCTTAGTTGTTTTGAATCCTCATAGATCCATCACATTGGTTTCTTTCACCTTTTCCCCATTGCTTTCAAGAAAAACCCAATTTTAGGCCTTGTAGCCTTTTGCCCCCAATTAGGTCTCCTAGAACCCGTTTTCTTGGTTTTTCACAAAATTGGTCTTAACAACCCCCAAATGTTTTTGCATATTATTTCTAGTGACCCTCAAGGCTTCAATATTTTCTAGGTCTTCGGTTCTGCAAATGTCCGTACATAGGACTGTCCTCATACCCCCTAATTTCAAGGGTTTCTAGGGTTTTTAGCACCTTTTCCCCCTTTGAGGGCTTCAATGACCTCCAAAACTCTCCTCCTTGCACAAAAATTTCTAGAATACATGTTCCCACACTCTCATGCTCTTGATTGGCACAAACCAATCCATTTATCAGCTTTCTTTACTGTTGTCCTCTCCAAGCCACTAGCCATAATGCACTTGCACTCGCCTAGTGTTTGATGAATTCAACTCTTCCCCTGCAAACCAATACTCCACACACACTATTTAAACTATAAAAATAGTATCCTACTTGATTCCAAGTGGCCATGGTAGCCTTTCCACTGGAATTCAAGTGGGGATCATGATTTCCAAAAACTGGCCTAAACCGACAGTGTAACCAAGAACACCAAAACTTGCAAAATGACAACCAGTTGAATTAAATGATTAATCTAATACTTCCACAGGAGGTAAATGACACAAAAGAAAGACTCAAAGAATTATACCAGTCCTTTCAATCTATTCTAGATTGGATGAAGGCTGAAAAATATAAAATCAATCAAATTTGCACTCTTCCAACTCACAAAATTCTCCTTCCAAAACTCAAATCCATACAAAAAAACTTCCAACCTAAGTATTAGGGTTTTTTTGACCTTATATACCCTTCTCCCACATGCTATGGCCCTTAGGTAGGGCTTAGAACATCATTAATGCCTTTTTTGAACTTTTAATCCAAATTCCTAAGTCAACATTGTCTAGTTTTTCCTAATCTCTACACTAAGACTTTCCCAAACCTCAAAGCTCTAAACCAACATAATTTTTTCATAACACACACATCAAAAAAAAATTTGGGACTTTACAATTAGTCCTTATTACCTTGGTTGTTGGCTAGAACCACCTACAAGCCAAAATTGCCAAGATCTTCCAAAAGACCTTTTAAGGTGCTCTTGCACCATTCTCCCCCTGCAACAAAGAAGCTAAGGAGCCTATGGTTTCAGGAGCTCCTCACTAATTCCATGTTTCTTAAAATCACTTTCTACTATCCAAGTAGCTTCTGACTCTGGTTGATGTTTCCACTTCACTAGGTGCTCCTTGTATGTCTTGTGCCTAGTCTTCTTCACCCTTGAGTCTAAAATCCTATCCACTTGTGGTCTGATTTGATCAGGTACCTTGAGTCTTTCCACATCCTTGTTTATCTCAGCATTGTACTATTCTTCATCCATTTCTGGTCCTCTATACTTCACCAAGTCTTTCACATTGAAGATAGGAGAAATAGACATCTCCTTGGGTAACTCCACCTTGTAAGAATTTGATCCATAATTAGCCAACACTTTACATGGCCCTATCCTCTTCATCTGCAACTTACTTGGTATGAATTTTTGTAACCTTGCTTTGTTCAAGTATACCATCACCATATCACCTATCTCAAATTGTAATTCTTTTCTCCCTTCATCTCTCTTAGCCTTCAACTTTTGATTAGCCTCTATTATTGTCTTCTTTACCTGCTCATGAAACTCTCTCATTGACTGAGCAAAATCATCAGCATGACCACTGATTCCTTCATAACCTTTCAGATCTCTAAGCTCAAGTACACCCCTTGGATGTAAACCATAGACTATCTCAAATGGACTCTTACCCGTAGTCCTATTTGTGCTATCATTGTAAGCAAATTTTGCTTGTGGAATCACTTGCTCCCATCCTTGTCCATACTCCTTAGTTAAGCATCTCAACAAGTTCCCAAGTACCCTATTGATCACCTCTATCTATCCATCCGTTTGTGGATGATATGCTGAGCTATGAGACAAGTTGGTTCCTAGCCTCTTCCAAAGAGTTTTCCAAAAATGCCCCATAAACTTCACATCTCTATCTGCAACTATGCTCTTTGGCAACCCATGTATCCTCACTACTTCTTTGAAGAATAGGTGTGCAATCTGACTTGCATCATGTGTTTTCTTGCATGGGATAAAATGACTCATATTGCTGAATATGTCCACTACAACAAACACACCGTCAAAACCAGTTGGTGTCCTAGGTACCCCTACTATGAAGTCCATGCTTATGCATTCCCATGGTCTATTTGGGATGGGAAATGGTTGATAAAGACCTGAATTTGTTGATGTTCCCTTTGCCTTTTGACATACTCCACATTGTTCAACATACCTTCTTACATCTCTTTGCATTTTAGGCCACCAATAGAACCTCTCCACTAAGTCTAGTGTCTTGTTCAAACCAAAGTGACCACTCAAACTGCCATTATTCTTTTCTTGGATTAGATTCTCCCTCATGGAACCTCTAGGAACACACAATTGATTTCCCCTAAACAATAAACCATTTTGCAAGGTGTAATCAGCATATTCACTGTGAAAATGGTTCTCAAAATCAATACATACCTTGTATATTTCTGAGAAATTAGAATCTCCTTCATATAGATCTTTAAATCCTTCAACTCTTGTGCTTTGTAGCTGTATTTCTTGGATAGTAAGCAACCTCCTACTAAGAGCATCGACAAACTTGTTGTTAACCCCCTTCTTATGCTTAATGGTAAAGTTGTATGACTACAAGAACTCCATCCACTTGATGTGCCTCGAACTGAGCTTCTCTTGGGTGTTGATGTAACTTAAGGCCTGATTGTCAATGTATGCCACAAATTCCTTTGGCAATAGATAGTCCATCCACTTCTTAAGAGCCTGCACCAAAGCATATAGCTCTAAGTCATAGGATGAGTATCTAGACTTTGCTTCATTCAACCTTTCACTAAAGAATGCCATTGGCCTGCCTTCTTGGCTTAGGACAGCTCCTACTGCTATGTTACTTGCATCACATTCTACTATGAATGGTTTGTCAAAACTTCATAAAACTAGGATAGGTTGGGTAGCTATCTCTCTCTTCAACCTTTCAAATCGTTCATTGGCTTCTTTGGTCCACACAAACTTAGTTTTTAGTCCTCCTTTGATGGTGTCAAGAACTGGTGCATAGATTTCACTAAACCTTCTCACAAACTTCCTATAGAATTGTGCCAATCCATGGAAACTCCTAAATTTTGTCCCTATCTTGGGAGTAGGCCAACTAAGAATGGCTTCAACCTTTCTTTTATCCATCTTCAATTTCCCTTGAGATACCACAAATCCTAGGTAGACTAACTCTTGCTTCATGAACTCACTCTTCTCAAGATTGATGGTGAGCTTCTCCTCTTGAAGTGTCTTCAACACAAGTTCTAGGTGCATCATATGTTCTTCTTTTGTTTTGCTAAATATGAGGATATCATCTAGCTAGACAACCACAAAGACTCCTATAAAGTCCTTTAAGACCTCATTCATCACCCTCATAAAAGTTATAGGTGCATTTGTAAGCCCAAATGGCATCACTAACCATTCATATAACCCTTCTGTGGTTTTGAATGCTGACTTCCATTCATCTCCCTCCTTCATCCTAATCTAATAATAGCCACTTTTCAAATAAATTTTGGAGTAGTACTTAGCACCCCCTAAATAGTCCATTAGATCTTCTATCCTAGGAATAGGAATCCTATACTTGATGGTTATCCTATTTATTGCCCTAGAATCAGTACACATTCTCCACTTATCTCCCTTTTTAGGTGCTAACACAACTGGAACAACACATGGACTTATGCTCTTTCTGATCAGCCCTTGGTCCAAAAGTTCTTGAACTTGCCTTGTTATCTCTTTGTTCTACTTCGGTGTCATCTTTTATGCAGCCTTGTTAGGTAGTGTTGCTCTTGGTATAAAGTCTATCTGATGACTGATTGCTCTTTTGGGTGGTAGTGTAGCTGGTGTACCTTCACAAATAATGTCCTTGAACTGATCCAATAGTCACTTCACTTCTGTTGTCATAGGTAGCTGATTAGGTAACTCCTCTTCCTTTGGCTTCAACACGATTGCATAGACAACTCCTTCCTCCTTGATGTCTTTTAGAAATTCCTTTCGACTCAACAAAAGGACACTGGTTTTTGCCTTTTCCACTATATTTTCTTCTAACAAAGACTATATTTTGTAAGTCACTTCATCCTTCTTGAATGAATACTTATTCTCCTTGCCATGGTGTACTGCCTCCCTATCATATTGCCATGGTCTACCAAGCAACAGAAAATTGGATCCATTGGTAACACATCACATAGTATCCTATCATGATACTTTCCTATAGCAAACTCAACCCAAACTTGTTCATTGACTAGTATATTTTGCCCCTTGTTCAACCAAGTAACCTTGTAAGGGCACACATGGGGTATCTTGATGAGTTTCAAATTTTGTACTACCTCCTCTAAGATGACATTATCAGTAGACCCTGAATCTATGATGACCTTGCAAACCTTTCCTAATATCTTGCACCTGACTCTAAAAAGAGCTCTCCTTTCTTTGTGTTCATCCTTGGTAGGTGCTTTGATCAAGATCCTTCTTAACATGAGATTCTCACCTTTCTCTGAATCTAGACTCACCTCTAAATGTTTGGAGTAGTCCTCTTCTTGAACATAGTTGATCTTCCTCTCACTTTGTGAAGATGTTGGCTTGTTAGGACACCTATAAGCCGGATGACCCAACTGTCCACAATTGTAGCTTTTCATGGAATGCAAAATGAGAGCTTCTCCCAAAGCCTCCCGATCTGCCTCTTCCTCCATTGTTTGAGCTTCTACCTCTATAACCCCCTCTACTATTTGACTCGTGGGATTTTTCACCAACCTTAGCATCACCTTGGTTTCTATTCTCATGGATTCTTCCACCAAAACCTCCTCTTTTTCCACCTCTAGATTCTCTACCTCTTCCTCTACCTCTAGTATTGGAATCTTGTTTCTTTTTCAATTTCTCTTCCACCTTAATAGCCATTTGATAGCAGCTATGGAGATTGGTAAGTGTAAAGAGACTTAATTCTTCTTGTATGTTCCATCTAAGGCCGTTTAGATACCTAGCCACCTTGATGATTTCCACTTCTTGCACTCTAGACCTAAGGCTTAGCTTTTGGAACTCCTTTGTGTAGGTAGCTACATCTAGGTCTCTTTGTTTGAGATTTTGCTTCTTCTTGTGCAATTGGATCTCATAGTCCTCGGGTAGATAGTTCTCCTTCACTTTAGCCACCATAGTTTTCCAACTTCCTATGGGGTGCTTACCTTCATTCTCTCTTTCTTCTTGCAGAAACTTCCACCAAGTTAGTGCTTGTCCTCTTAACCTTGATTTGGCTACTTTCACCTTTTATGCCTCCGTAACACCATCACACTCAAAGTGATTCTCCATTCCCTCAATCCATTCCATAACTAACTCTGCATCCATTCTTCCTGTGAAAATGGGGATGCCTTCTAGTGCCTTGCCACTTAATGCCTTCAATGCTTTGAGGAAGGGTTCCTCTTTTAATGGAGGGTTAGGGTCTAGTTCTATGTTTTCCTCAACTTGGTCCTTACCCTTGTCTCTAACCACTGTTAATTGTACTTTCATCTTGCTTGCAGCCTCTTCTACCTTTTCTAGTTTTTGCTCCATCTCTTCCATAGATTCTTCAAGTTGTGTTTTATTTTCTTGTTGCTCTGTCAAAACTCTTTCCAATTCTACATTGGTCACCATGGTGCTCTCTCCTATGGATTCACTTCTCTATGACATTCACTTCTCAATTCCCAAGCCTTTTATGGCTTTGATACCAATTTGATAGGGAGCCCTATACCTCAAGATCACTCTTGCTCTTTCCAAGACCTATTCTTTGGTCTTCCTAGGGTATTCCAATCTACCCTACTCAAGGATCTCTCCTAAACCCCTAACTCCTTATAGGACTCTCCACCAATTTCAAAATCTTCACCAACACTCCCATTCCACCACTCGGCTTCCTTGGGCTCCACATTGATCCAAATGGGTGCTAACCACTCAAGGGATAGGGTAGGATAGTATTGTTGTTCCTTAGTTGTTTTGACTCCTCACTGATCCATCACATTGGTTTCTTTCACCTTTTCCCCATCGCTTTCAAGAAAAACCCAATTTTAGGCCTTGTAGCCTTTTGCCCCCAATTAGGTCTCCTAGAACCCGTTTTCTTGGTTTTTCACAAAATTGGTCTTAACAACCCCCAAATGTTTTTGAATATTATTTCTAGTGACCCTCAAGGCTTCAATATTTTGTAGGTCTGAGGGTCTGCAAATGTCTGTACATAGGACTGTCCTCATACCCCCTAATTTTAAGGGTTTTTAGGGTTTTCAGCACCTTTTCCCCCTTTGAGGGCTTCAGTGACCTCCACAACTCTCCTCCTTGCACACACATGTCTGGAATACATGTTCCCACACTCTCATTCTCTTGATTGGCACAAAACAATCCATTTATCAACTTTCTTTACTGTTGTCCTCTCCAAGCCACTGGCCAGAATGCACTTGCACTCGCCCAGTGTTTGATGAATTCAACTCTTCCCCTGCAAACCAAGACTCCACACACACTATTTACACTTTAAAAATAGTCCCCTTCTTGATTCCAAGTGGCCATGGTATCCTTTCCATTGTAATTCAAGTGGGGATCATGATTTCCAAAAACTGGCCTAAACCGACAGTGTAACCAAGAACACCAAAACTTGCGAAATGACAACCAGTCGAATAAAATGATTAATCTAATGCTTCCATAGTAGGTAAATGACACAAAATAAAGACTCGAAGCATTAGACTAGTCCTTTCAATCCATTCTAGATTGGATGAAGGCTCAAAAACAGAAAATCAATCAAATTTGCACTCTTCCAACTCACAAAATTCTCCTTCAAAAACTCAAATCCATACAAACAAACTTCCAACCCAGGTATTAGGGTTTTTTTGACCTTATATACCCTTCTCCCACGTTCTAGGATCCTTAGGTTAGGCTTAGAACATCATTAATTCCTTTTTTGAACTTTTAGGCCAAATTCCTAAGTCAACATTGTCTAGTTTTTCCTAATCTCTACACTAAGACTTTCCCAAACCTCAAAGTTGTAAACCAGCCTAAGTTTTTCATAAAACACACATCAAAAAAACTTCTGGGACTTTACAATTAGTCCTTATTACCTTGGTGGTTGGCCAGAACCACCTACAAGCCAAAATTGCCAAGATCTTCCAAAAGACCTTTTAAGGTGCTCCTGCACCACTCTCTCTCATGTCTCTTCCTCCCACACCCTCTCTCTCTATGGCCTCTCCCTCTAGAAACCTACCTAGGTAACTCTCTCTTTGTCTCTCTCCCCTCTCTCTATCTATCCCTCCAACCCTACCTAGATAAGTCCCTCTCACTCCACCCCCCTCTTTCTCTACCTCTATCAGGTCACTCCCTCTCACACCCTCTCCCTCTCTCAGGTCTCTCACTCACACTCCCTCTCTCTCCCACTCCCTCTCTCTCACACTCCATCTCTCTCACACTCTCCTCCCTCTACCTATCTCTCAAGTCTCTCCCTCTCACCCCCCTCACACTCTCAAGTCTCTCCCTTTCGCACCCTACCTACATAAATCTCTCTTTCTCTTTGTCTCTCTCTCTCTCCCTCTCCCTCAATTCTCTCTCTCCGACCCCCCTCTCTCTCTCTCCCTCTCCGTCAATTCTCTCTCTCCCACCCCCCTCTCTCTCTCTCCCTCCCTCTATCCCTACCACCCTACCTAGCTAATTTCCCCTCAATCCAACCCCTTCTCTCCCACTCCCTCTCTCTTAAACTCTCACTTCGACCCCCTCTCCATCTCTCTAGACTCTCTCTAAATTCTCCATTTGTCTAAAGACATACATAAATGCTTACATACAAGCATAATACATATGTACATATAATCTTACATCCATACAAGCATACATACATACATGTACATAAAAATATATCAGCATACATTAATATATTAGCATTTAACATAAAGTAAGACATAACACGAGTGTGTTATAATGCGCTCGCGTTATGTGCTAGTAGACATGTTCCCTATAGAAGCAAAAACCATGTCAAAAGTGAGATATAATGTGAGCGTGTTATAACACGCTCGCATTATATCTTGCTTTGGGAATTACCAAACTTTAAGCTTGGTATTTGCCATGGAATACCAACCCAAAGGCTTGGAGGGCATTCCCAACGACCAGAGACGCATTTTTAAAAAATCCACCATATTTCTCATAATCGAGTTCATGCTCACCATCAGGATTGCACGTGGTTCAATATCGAAAAAATCAAGCACATGGGTAATGTTGGGTTATCTCTTAGCTATCCAACGATGTAATTTTTTTCACTTTCTGAAAATGTTAAGTCTTTCATCCATAATTTATTTTATCTGTATGTCTTTTTTTTGCCAAAAAGGAGTGTTTGGTATTTTTTTCATTATAAATTAATCGTTCATCAATTTTTCAAATAAATTACATTTTTAGAAACTAGACTCCATTCTACAAAATTAAAAAATTAAAAAAAAAACAAATCAATTAGTTTCCAAAATTTGTAGGGGTAGCACGGCCAAAATTCTATTTTCAGGATATGTCCACTTCGCAAATTAGTAAAAAATCAAATATTCATTAAAAAATTATCAGAAAAATCATGCATCAACTACATAGTGTTAGCTAACTTCTGACTATTTCGATTTTAAAAATACTTAAAAAAGATCACCGTACGAGGGTCGTACAAGACTTGCTATGTTATGTTTTTCTGTCAAAAACAACAACAATTTGTGTACGTCCCTCATTTGAACCCCTTAATCTCAACCATTTTCAAAATAAATTAGTAGTTTAGAAAGTAGACTTGGAGCACTTGAATCCTTCTTTTTATTCCATCTCAAAATTTTGAGTCTAAGTATCCTCGATTTCACGTCCAAGGTCAGTATTTCCTGATTTTAGAAAAAAGTTATCCACTTAAGTCCCCTTTTTGGGAACCATCTTGGTGCACTTACCCTCCACTGTATCCCACACAACATTTCTTTATTGTTTCAGCCTCTTGTTCTTTGCAGCATACTTTGATCTAACTTGTGACACAACTAGCTCAGAATCTCCCAAGATAGTCAACAACTTAATCTTATGCTTGACAACCATGTTCAAACCAATCAACAAGGCTTCATACTCCGCCACATTGTTTGTACATTCAAAAGCCAGCAAAAATGAACATTTAAATGTTGTACCTTCAAGTGATTTGAAAACTATCCCAACTCCATTGCCTTCTTGACTGCATGCCTCATCAAAGCACATTTTCCACACACCCTATTGATTTCTAGAGACAAGCTTATCAATTGGGTGAGTATTTACTAATTCTGGCTGAGATAATTCTACTCTAAAACTCCCTAAATCCACATCACAGTAGAAATTAAGTTGTTCTTAAGGAACACACTCAACAATCTGATTCACCCTTGGTTCTCTATACAATTTCACTATTTCACCATTAACTAGTATTGTGGCATATGATAAATCAGACTGCACATTACCTCCAACTGTTGCAGTCCATTGTCTTGACAAAAGAATTGCAAACTGAGGAGGTATATCAATCATAGTTATATCAATATTATAAGCTGCCTATGGTTAGGTTGCTAATTTTACTTCTACATCTTTCATAATCCCCACTACTGGGACAGGCCTACTATCCATGGCATAGCATTTACCACCCTCGATATCTATCCACATACCAAGTTGTTTCATCACCCCTACTGGCATGATATTCATAGAAGCACCTGAATCTATCATGCAATTTCTTACCAATTTACCAAAAAATGGATCAACTTGTGGTGTATTCATCAATGCAGCATTTAGACAAACTTCTAAAAAATTTATCTTTCCTTTCTTATCAGTAATTCCAAGATTCTCCTTTTGTTTAAAGTTTACAGTTTGATTCCTCCCACCAGATATTAATTGAATAGCACTTTCCCTATACTCTTTAATTTTCACCATTTCAAGTAATGGGACAAACATTTTTACCTAGGACAATCCTTGCATGAAGTCAAAACATGCACCTTCAGCTCTGATCACCTTCTTTTGCTCTGTTGATTCTCCTTTATTCTCCTCTTTCTCCCTTTTGGATGTTCGATCTATCATTTGTTTGTCCTTGGGAAATTCTTTATTTTCTTCCTTAGGGACATACTTTTGTTCTTTTTTATCAGAGTGCTTATCATCTGTCTTTTTTGATATTTCATGGGACATCTTCTTATTTTTCAAGAATATTTCTCTTGGAACACCTTCATTCTCATTCATTGTTCTATTCCTCAGCTAATACTTGCTTTTAGCCTTCTCAATTGCTGCAATAGTCAATATTTTAATTTCCTCCTCAGTTGGTCTCCTCATTTTTCCCCTATTAGGCTGATATGATGTAGGAGGACCTTGTTCATCATCACTTTCCTCACAGTCAAAAAAAACTTGTTGTTCTACCATGTGGACATTATATTTCTGATGATCAACATCATACTCATATCCTCCCTCTTCTGAAGATGAATACCCTTGCTTTGCAGAGTGAAGATTATGAGAAGTCAAATAGATATTATGGTCTTCTTCATTATTATTTTTTGTTGTCTTTTCCTGACACTGATTGAGCTCCAACACAATGCTCTGAAGAATGTGGCAAGTCACAAACTAAACACCAAGGACTATTATCAACCATGTATGTTCCTCTCTTTTTTAAAGGATTAGGTGTCTCTTTATTTCTTGGCCCATCCATCATTGGCTTTCCATTTCTCCAATTTGTATTATATGGCATGTCATGTAGTCTTGGCCTATCATTCCTATATGTGTTTTCCTGTTCATTCAGAGGAGCATATTGTGAAACCCTAGGGTTACCCCTCTTAGCAATCATCCCTGCAACCTTCCTATTATTTTCAATAGTGGGTGCTATCCTTTGAGCTTCAACCAAATTTATGGGACCCATGTTCCTAAGCTCATATCCTGTCTTAGGATGAAAAGATTTTAAATAAATACTCAATGCAACAGGATCAACTAATTTTGATCCAGGAGGTTTCTTATTATGCAATTTAGAAAACCTCTGGTTGAAATCATAAGCTGACTCATTTTGATGCTTCTGAATAGTCACCAATTCATGCAAATCAAATTCTAGTGCATATTGATTCCCATACTACTCAAGAAATTGTTCATAAAACACATGAATAGAATCAATAAAAGCTGTTGGAAAACTATTAAACCAATCTTTGGAATCTTCAATGAGTGACATCATAAACAACCTCATTTGCACATCTTCATATTGCATATCCAAATCTTGCATAAAATCATTAAAGCTCCTTAAATTCTCTTCAGTTGCAATTGCACTACTTCCTCTGAACTTTGGGACAAGGCTTCTCCAACTGTTGTCCATAGGATAAGGACATATCTAAAATCCATCCAAATCAAACTGCTTGATCATGGTTGTATATTGTGGAGGAGGTGGATTTTGGTAATGTTGATGCTGGTTCAATGGATTATTATGAGACATTACCACATATTGCTGACCTTGTGGGGGTACGTGTTGCTGATAAGGAGGTGGCTAAACACCATGATGTTGTGGTGGAGCATTTTGATGTCTACATTGATTCCTTGGCTGATTTTTGTGGGCTTGTGGGGAATTTGATGGGCCTACATTATTTTTCCCTTGCCTATGAGGTGGTACATATTTTTGCAAATTAGCCATTTGAGTATTGATTTGTACTTTCCTCAATTTCAACTCTTCAAGTTCTCTAATTTCTTGGAGCCTCTGCTCATATTCTTTTTTCTTTCTCCACTTCTTGTCTCTCATGTTCCAGTCTTGCATTTATTTCATCCCTAGCCATATGTTCATATTTCTCCTTAGATGTTGCTTCATATCCAAGTCCATCCTCAAGAAGTGCTACTTTCTGATCATATTCAAGTTGTCTCCTTTCCCTTTCAACATCACATTCATCCATGAACTCCTTAACTTTCTCAGGGTCTATTCGATAGAAGGGTTTCCTCTGTTCCTCAGGAGTATGAGGTTCTCTGGAAGGGTTGTTTTCATTTTCCAGTGTACCATATGAATTATGTGTCTCCAATGGTGCTTTTGATGTTTTGTTTTTATTTGATGGGCCCATGTCATCAGATACTAGCTTACCCTTATCATTCTTCTGAGTCCACTTACTTTTGTCATTAGGACCATCACAATCTTTGTACAAAGACCTTATTCCCTGCATGTTGTGAGCAATTGTGATAGTCTGAATTCTAGGATGATTTCTTTTTGATGTATATTTCAAATTTTCAGTTTCAACACATGTTTATTTAGAGTCACCACTCACTTTCTAAAACTGAGAAAATCTGCAATTCTTTGTTCCCAGCAGAGTCCTCTACAAAATATTGACTCTATGATGAAGGCTTATGTTCAATTTACAATCCCCAACAGAGTCGCCAAACTGTTGGTTCTCAAAAATGTAGGTTTGAACCACGAGAGGTTGCCAAGCTCTCACAACACTTTTGGCCAACGTACAAGGCCAATTGATGCAATGGTACCTTCTACTCTTCAAGCTCTGTTAGACCTAGGTGGGTGTACCTATATGAATGATGTAGATTTTGAAATGTACTTCCCTGTTTGAGCAATCTATTCACAATGGAAAATGGAAGTGAATAGATGCAAATCACTACAACTACTCCTACTCCTACTACGCAAATGAAAGGATTTTGAAAATTTTGTTTATACGAATCTTATCTCTAGGTTGTGGCAGATCAGTGCATTCTATCAACATGGACAATGGAGTCAAAATTATCAAGAATTGAATGTATTTCCCCTTTTCTCTTAATTCAAGTTGTTAGGCACTTTGAAAAATGAAATTCTAATGATTGGAAAATAATTTCATTTATTTATGACTTGCATAAATAAGGCTGAATTTTTTCTTACCAAATTCTACTTCGACGATCCAAAAGAAATCCTAAATCACTGTGACTTACTTGAAGGAATTTAATTCTGACTTGTAGACACCAGCAAATAAAAATCACACAAAGTAGAAAAATGCACCTTGATAAAACATATGCTTGATATGCTTGATTTAAATGATCAGAGGACTTCAAGTTGGAGACAACTAGATAAGAAATATAAATCGTTATAACACAACAACTGAACATAGAATGGATTTCACCAGTTCAAAATAATTCATCCATTGATTCTGTTTCAAAAAAAGTCTGTCATTATTTACATTTCCCCAGTCTTCATTTTTTGAAAAATCTCCCTATTCTCACTACTAACTCTCCGTTCAACTAATTTTTTTGAATATTTATACATTACACACCAAGGGTCATGACCCCTAAATTAACCAGTAAAACCGTTTGCATTCCTTGGCGGAAACAAAATATTAATTGCATTTCCTTATCGGCAAATTAATATTCTCAACTATAGTTCTATGTTTTTATTTCGCCAATTTTTCGCTCTTTATACTTTATGTGTCTGTGGCATTTACTCTTACCACTCTACCATGGTCAACCTGTTGACCGGCCGTAGTATAGCAGTGACTACTTTCCACCGGTCTCTTCTTCTCCTTTCCGCCTTACCATAGTCTCACATTCTTCATCTCGTGATATCACAGTGTTTGGCACTTTTTGTCACCTCCAAGGTCATCTTCGTTGTTTACCTCCCATTCACCACCTTACCACGGTTACGAACTTTGTTGGCTATGGTACCGCAATAGCTATTCTACAAACCACTAACCGTGGCACCGCGGTCACTATGTTGACCGCGCACGGTGCAACGATAGACATCTTATGCTTGTTCTCTAACTGCTATTGTGCCACTATCTAACCCCTTACCAGAATAAACCTATTGTCGTGACTTAATGGGTCAGGTTGACAATCCTTATTTTGTTTCGATGGTATGTATCTCGTCAAGATATTCCCTCTGTCAACTCAAGTCGCCAAGACATAATGAATTTTATGCCAATGGAACCATACTCAGTGTGACTTTCTTATCTCTCCCTGTTGAAGCTTGTCTCATCAATATATTTCTCTCATCGGCGAGACCATGAACATTGTCTCACCGACCAAATCCTCTCCCCCCATGTCGGCAAGACTGGTGAGTATCTTGGGCTGTCTTTGGGAACCTTATCCCGATGACCTTTGTGTGGCCGGTATATTCCTTTGTACTCCAAGTAGTAAGATATATATAACTTTGATATGACCTCATACCGTCATGCCGATGATTGTTATCTTGCCGATAGGATTTATTTGCCTTATGAAAACTGTGAACTAACATATATCCTCAAACAAAGCTTTATCGGTATGACAATCTTGACCTCTTGCCGATATGTTGAAAAAATGAGTTAGTACAAAATGAAATATGGATCGATGAGACCCAAATCACCTTATCCCGATATGATTTACATATACAAATTCTCAAGGTTGGGTGAGTTATATGGGACCATGTGATATAATGAACATTGGTGAACATGCTATATGAAGGAAATTTTATACTTGTCATATGGGTTCTTTGGGAGATTTATGAGTATAAATAGCTATAAAATTTTCAAAATTTTATAGTTCTAATAGTTTCCACCCATTATGCGAATGAATACACTTCTGACATACTTATTTAACAAGATTATCTTAATTTTTTAATATCAATCATTTTATTTGTAATATTAAATTCAAGATTTTATTTCTGTGTAAGCTTTAAAAGTATTCATTATTATCATCCTATATATATAATATTGTATTTATCTAATTTTTTTATTAGATATTCAAGATAATCTTGTTAAAAATCTAATATGTATTTCCATAACAAATATTATAAAATGATATATATTACTATTATAAATTAGAATACTAGGTATTATATTTCCTTAAAATTTTCATATATAGTAAAACTATAAAAAGATGATGATAATGCATGCTTTTAAGCTTACATATTAAAAAAAAATTAAATATAATATTACAACTAAATAAAAATTCTAAATTGATGTTAAAAAATATTCAAGATTATCTTGTCTAAAACAAGAAAATTTTCACAGTATGTTGCTTTAAAATCTGATTTAAAAGCATAAATCTATTGATAAATAATTTACTTTGTGATGGGTTAGTAGACGTCAATTTAAATGGGGAGAATAAAAATGTACACATACTAGTTGATGTGAGTGTAAGAAGCCTCTTGGCTCAATTATATAAAAAAATAGAACTATTGAAATAATTAAAAATAATTATTTTTAATCCTTACAACTAACACTTTATTTAAAGGAGGTTCAAGGATTAGGTCGATAAAAAATTACATACATGTTAAAATGTTAGAGAGTATGTTTAAACAATTAATAATAATAAGTGTTAATAAGTGTTAATAATGGAACGAAATAAACTTAGACAGATCTAGAATTTTTCATTAAAAAAAAGAGATATTAACTAGTTTTGAAATATTTGCATGCAGATTTAAAACATAAAGAAATGCAAATAAAAAAAAAAATAGCATCAAATTGACCAAAAACACTCCAAATAGAAATAAAATGTTCCCATCTAATTGAAAATAAATATTTATCTAACTTTTACATGATAAGTGAAATTTTTGAGACTTTCATCCAATATTTTGGAAGCTCTTACCTCTAATTTACCATTAAACAACTTACCACAGCTGAAACTTGTTTTCCAACCACTCAATATTTGTTTGTAGGTGTGAGACTTGATTTTTCCAACCACTCAATAATTGTTTGTAGGTGTCTCTCACACTATATGTAGTCTATCAACCAATTACATAAAAAATATATAAAAAATAAGACTATTAAAACACTTAAAAATAAAGATAAAAAATAAAAACAAAAAAATAAACCTATTAAAGAAATAATAAAATTAAAGCCAAAATTTTCCAATAAGACATTAATCCTAATCACTTAATTTAATTTAAATGTGAATTTTCCAATAAATCCAATAATACATTAATTCCAATCACTTAATTTAATTTAAATGTGGATTTTACAATTTTATCTATTAAAAATGAAAATTTAAATATAAATTTTACAATTTTATCTATTAAAAATGAAAATTTAAATATAAATTTTACAATTTTATCTTTTAAAAATGAAAATTTAAATATGAATTTTACAATTTTATCTATTATAAATGAAAAAATCTAAACAAACATGTTATATTTAGATTTGGAGTTAATAATTATAGATAGTCATTTTCTTCATGGTGATATCAATTATCTTAAATGTCTACGTATAATCCCTTTCTCTATTTGTTTTCCTCATGCAACACGCGTGGGATTAAAAACCCTTGCATCAAACCATATTTTTTGTTTCGCATAGCAAACCAACATTGAGGAGTTCGCTTTTGCATGGCAAAGATTTGTAGAGAGGACAATGGCTCTACTTCTATATATTCTACAATGTATGGTTGCTTCGTTAGCTACAAAAGAAATCTTTGAGATATAATGGTCGATTCTGCAACACTTATAGCTCACATTGCAACATAATGGTGGAAACGGAAAATAAATTCCTTCCAAACGGTAGATGCCAATAGAAACGAGAACGACAACAACAAATGCAAAAAGGTTAGCGAAAATGGGAAAGATGCAAAGTAAGGGGCCCCACATGATCGACCACCTAAGCAATCAAATTCTTAGAGTGTGCCAATTAAGTCCGACCCTGTTTGATATTATGCTTCAATGAGTTGTGCTTTTATGAACAACCAGACTGATTGTAGGATATATATTAAATGTATTCATTTAAAAGATTTTAGAAACTTTCAAACAAAAGCAATTGGTAGTTGTGATGTCAAAATAGACAATTTTTAATGGTGGAAAACTTGTATTCTTGAAAGAGAGGTCATAAATTCAAATCTTACAGAGTTAGGTATGTACGCCTCATTTGTAGCACAGTTAGGTGCCTTCGACACAGAATATGAGATAGTGTCATATTATCATAAACCATCTGTAAACCAAAAAGTAGATTGTCCATATCATAGACTATAAAAAATCCATAATATGGAAGCATATAAATTACACGTGAAACTGCCAAGATACCTCATGGAATGTGCAATCACAAATATAAAGAAATTAATTTGTTAATAATATTTTTGAAACTTTCGTGCAATAATTAGCAGGTGGAAGCAAATTCCATGACTTTTCCGAGCATCCTCCTTGCTTGTACTAAAATGGGATATTACATCCATCGAAGCATGAGTTTAACTAACATACTCTAAGCATTGACTGCTTAGATAATCGTGCCCACAACCCCCTTAAAAGTGACCTTTTTTTGTTTATGTTTTCTGTTTGCTATTGAAAGAGTTAGGGGAGAAGACCCAGTACCCGCCCCCCATCCAATAACCGTCACCTCCATGTTCACTCCACCCCCCAAAAAAAATTTAACTTTGACCCAGTACAAAACTTTATTTGAACAAATAAAAATTTACAACAACACCAATAGCTACTCATAACACAATGAGTAACTCACCAATCATAATAGACAACTAAACATGCTTTTTCATTTATAAATAAAGTCAACTTGCACATAAAAATGTTCATTTATGATTTAATTTAAAACATTTACTGTTACAAATACCCCCACTTGCAAAATTTTGTCCCTCACTACATTTTATATTTACAACTACACATGCACACTTAATGGTGCTTTACATGACATAATCACAATCTCCTATTAACATTATAGGATTTGAAATGCACAGTCTTCCACACACTCCCTGGCAGATATATGTATTTACTTCATTTCCTGTAGGTATCTACACAATTAAATACAGGTGTAAGGCTCCCCAAATAAACATCAAATCCAAATATAATGCAGAATTCACTCATATCATCTCTAAAAACCTACGTAACTAGCATCTACAAATTTATTTTTTCAAACAAATTCAAATTTCAAACTCAACAACCAAATTGAATGCATTCAATTGCCACATTCGAATTCCTAAATAAGAGGGGGAAAGCAGTCGGTTTCATTTGTAATATGTGACAACTTGTTCTAAGCATCCTCTGCACATTCTATGCAAACTTATTCTCTACATCCTCTGCACATTCCTTTGCAGTTTCAGGTTGGTACTTTATACACATTCTACTTATAGTTATTTTCATGAACTGTGCATTCAACATTTATATTTATGCAGTGTCTTCTTACTTTCATGAACTGTTCATTTAACATTTATATTTATGCGCTGTCTTTTTACTTTACTTTATAAGTAAATGAGAGGTCTTTTTTGTTGTCTTTACAACATCTACAAAATGAATTCTCCTAAGTTTTGCAACAATTATTTTATATCATTTTCTACTTTTCCTTTGCCTGTCCAATACAAGAGACTAGCATTTCAATACATATCTTTTGCCTGTCCAATACAAAAGACTAGCATTTCAATACGTTTCCTTTCTTTGTCCAATACAACAGACTAGCATTTGTTTATATTTTTATACATTCCATTGCACATACAACAGGCCAGCATACATATATTTGTCATTTTACATTCTGTGTCTCTTGTTCATTCAGCAAATCGATATATATGTGTGCATCATTTGTCTATCCTTTGGGAATGCAAACAATGCTATTGGTTAATCTTTTTCTTCTGCATCTTATTGAATTTGTAAAAGAATGTGTACAATGTTATTTATATATATATACCTATAAAACACATATTAAGCAGTGTGTTTCAAATTGTAAATGAATCTGTGCAATGTTTTATACATTCATTTACAAATTATGTGTCTGTTGTCTCCTATTCATTGAGCAAAATGATATATATGTGTGTTTCTTGCAACTATCGTCTGAAAATGCAAACAATGGTACTGGTTAATCATTTTCTTCTGCATCTTTCATGACCCGTTAAGGGTTTATTCGATGATTGAAAAACTATTACTGCTTGTTTATGAAATAAATCATTCCTCTTACACGCATTTTCGCCGTGTGCTATTTTATTTTGTTGGGTCATGGTACTATTTTTCTCTCCCACATTGCATGTATGTATGTATGTATGTTTGTATGCATGCACATACATACATACATACATACATATATACATGCATACATATATTTATATATATATGTATATATGTATGCATGTATGTATGTATGCACATACATACATACAGACATACATATATATATGTATGTATGTATGTATATATAAAGTTGTTTGTCCATGGTGTGAGGTAACAACAAACATCATTCTCCTTTCAAAGTGTATGTATGTATGTATGTATGTATGTATGCACATACATACATACATATATATATAAATGATTTCTTCTCCTTGTTTTTTCGTGTACTCACGGTCTTGTAAAGACCATTGTATCATGATTTTGTATGCAGAAATGATAGAGGAATTTCGTGGGTTTGAGCACATGTCTGCAAACAATGATTAATGGTCTGCATCGACCTTTTTATTAAAAATCCATGTGCATACGAGCGTAAATCGGCAAACCCATTTAGTATACACCATTTTTTGTGAAAACCCCTGCTTTGTTTTTCCAAATACGGGTTTTTTTGGGGTTAAATGATTAAATATGACCTGCTAAACTCGACTGTCTCATGATATTGACTCCAGAAATAATGAGGAATTTCCTAGATTTGACCAGATGTCTGCAAATTTCTGAAAACCCTAGTGTACTCCTACAAGTGAGGAATTATTATTATGAAACCCTTGAATAATTTCTTGTGCACATTTCTGAAAACCCAAGTGTGTAAACAATCTACTTCTGTTAAAAATTATATCCTATTGTTATTGAATATAGCATAGCTTCTTTCATTTACTGTACAATATATATGTGTGTGTCTGAATGTGTGTATGTATGTGCACACACACATATATATATGTCTTTATGTATGTGCAAACATACATGCATACATATATATATGTATGTCTGTATGTATGTACATACATACATAATTACATACATATATATATTTATGAATTTATGTATGTCTGTATGCATGCACATACATACATACATATATGCATAAATATATATTTATGAATGTATGTATGTATGCACATACATATATATATGCTTTCCATTGCCATGAGAACCTTCCAGAGAGAGCACGCAGTAAAATGATGGAAAATAATGGGGTACCCACCAAAGAAAACATTAGTCATATGCTTAAATCGGACTCCAAATGAAGATTAATTAGGGTGTAATGTGTTTGGTGTCTGTTGTTAAAGTAAGGAGATTAATATGTAGGAGTGATTCTTAATAAGCAGGAAAATGATTTTTTAAGGTGCCAATGTGAATTAGACCCATTGAATTTTGAGTGGATTTGAATGATATAATACTTTTATTTAGATGTTAATAGTGACACATTTAGCACTGTATATCAGTGATTTTCTTTGTAATTATATCTATCTAATTATATGTACAGGATCACAGTTTTCTGACTTGTTTTGGCTGACAATGTACAGGATCACTGGCAATCATGGCACCAGGCCAGAAGAGGAAGAGATCGACTGGGAGGTGCGTGATTAGAGTACCTCATGGAGTGAAATTTAATGTTCCAGATGTTGTTGATGAAGAGCCAACAGTGAACACCAACGAGGAAGATATGGCTGAAAATGTAGAACAGACCATTGAAAATGATGGTTTTGAATCTGTTGTTCATAATACTGAGGTAGAAATGGAACCGCCACCTACTGACCATGTGACAACCCCAGATCTGTGCATGAAAACTTGGTCTATGGATGAGATGGAAAAGGCCATTACAGATGCTGAGGACAAACGAATGTCAATCAGAGGTTCAGCGATCAAATGGGGAATCCCGCCTAGCAGTTTGCGGGCATGGCTCAATGGTGTGACATCCACAAAAAAAAGGGGGCCCCGAAAAATCCTAAGTGATGAAGAAGAAGCTGAAATTGTGCAGTGGTGTAAAGATATGGCTAATATTGGCCATGGCCTTCAAGTGTCACAACTTAAGTCAATGGTGGCCCAAATGGTTGGAGCAAGGCCTAACCCATTCACAAATGGGATACCAGGGAGGTCATGGTGGGTTTGCTTTCATCAAAGGCATCTTGATCTAACAATTCAAACACTCGAAGGACTGGACAGAGATCGAGCTATAATGCTACGCCCAGAAATAGTTTCTTCATTCTATGATAACTTGGAGGAGTTGTACAACAAACATAATTATGGGCCCAACAAAATATGGAACTATGATGAAACAGGTGTGTAGGCTGGCAGAAACTGTGCAATGAGAGTTATTGCAAAAACAGGGATGAAATGTGCTCCACAATTAATTGCTAAAAGCAGAGAATGGATCACTGTTCTAGCTTGTGTTAATGCAGCAGGTGAAGTTATACCTAGTTACTATTTGTTCAAGTCCAAAAGGAACATTAGAAACTATATTGTTAACTATGAGCCAAGGGCATGCATGGCAATCCAAGAGCATGCTTGGATGACCAAAGAATTATTTGTGGAATGGTTAAAACACTTTACAAGAAATGTCCTAGGAGGGGTGTCACCATCCAACAAACAACTTCTCATCTTTGATGGTCATGGCAGCCATGTTGCATTCTAAATGATTGAAGAAGCAAAGACTATGGGAATAGATCTGCTCACACTTCCAGCACATTGTAGCCACAAATTGCAGCCCCTTGATGTTAGTGTGTTCTCACCATTTAAGAACTACTTCAAACAACAAAGGAGTATGTGGCTCTCTGAAAATCCTCAACTTGACATTGGAAGGGTAGAGTTGGCAACACTTGCCAGCAAAGCTTTTGCACAAGCTTTGACCTCTAATAACATTGCAAGTGGTTTTCAAATAACAGGAATTTGGCCATTGAATAGACATGCACTTGACTTCCATATGGGGCCAAGCCAAGATTTCGTGGTTGAAGAGGAAGGAACCACAGTGGGAGCAGAAACAGAGGGTGATACAGTTGATGCTAAGGCATAGTTCATGGTAGCAGAAACATGTTTGAGGATAGCAGGTTGGAATGAGGATCAGATTGGACAGTTTGTGGACACCTTTTCTGCAAGCATACCCCCCAATCCAACAAGTGAAGAAGGATATTGTCCACAATACATTGAAGCAACAGAAATTGAACAAGAACCAATAGTTCATTCATGCATTCAAGCAGTTGCAAATGAAGAGAGTCTCAATTTTCCATCTGAATTTCAAGATGCAACTTTGAACCTAGGGGTCATCTCAATTTCAGTCAAGTGGATGAAGGGTTGTCCATGCCATCACCACCAGATGTTGATCCTGAAGATGTCATCCATTACTTCACAACTGGGAGAAATTGGGAGGCTGCAAATGATGATGAGGATGGACTCAAAGGTGATGAGGATGGACTCGAACGTAATGACTCAAGTGACGAAGAGGTTGACTATGTGCCATGCACAGAAGTCAATGATCAGCAACCAGCAAGCAGGAGAAGCATTTTTTTGCAACTCCCAATGAAAAGGGTGCACCAATCATCTAATACAGGTCACAATGGGGTCTTACGCCTTAGTAGGCAGTCTCAAATTTTGACATCAGATGATTTCTTCAATTTGTTGAATGAACAAGAGGCACAAAAACGAAGAAACCAAGAATTGCAGCAAAGGAAAAGGGAGAAAATGGCTGAAAAGAAGACAAAAAGAGAAGCAATCCTCGCATAGAGGGAGGCAAATAGATTGGAGCGTGCTGCAAACAAATAGAAAATTGCAGAGGAGAAGTTGAGACAGCGACATCAAAAGGAGCTTCAAAGGGAGCAAGCAAAGATTTGCTCGACAGTTGAAGGAAAATGAAAAGCAGGCAGAAAGAGTAGAAAGAAACAGAAGTAAGAGTACTCCTACAACTCCTCTTCCAAGTCAACATCCAATTTTAAGGGACATGGTTAACATTTTGGCTCTAGCCTTTGCTGCTCTTAGCAACATACAAAATGAGTCTTCTGAAGGCTACTCTCCACAGTTACAACTCACTCCAAAGGCAAATCATGCATTGCTTGCTTGTATCACAAGTGCCATACAGAACAATCCGCAGTCCTTAACATCTTCTCCAGTTGATGCAAAGTCATTTGAACCCCAAGGACACACCACTTCTTAATCAGATCTGTGGATGTCTGATTAGGATTTTTTGTTGTCAAAATTTTGACCTCGAAGTGTGCTAGTGTGTTTTTTGTAAAACTGAATGCTAGTCTATTGTATTGGACAACCAAAGGATAGTAGTCTGTTGTATTGGATATCTAAAGGATACAAATATCCAATTTTATAGAACTGAATGGTAGTTTGTAGTCAACTTATATTACTTTGATGTCTGCCAGTGTCTTTTTTCTAAGATTGAAGACTCCTTGTCTTCTTTCCAACTTTGTCTTAATCATGTTTAAAGTTAATGATCTATGCTTTTGTGATTTGAAATTTATTTTGTGTTGGTTGTATTCATCAATCATTTTATTGGATATGTGTTTGTTATATTCATCTAACTAACATTGTTGGAAATATAAATTTACACTAAGAAATGTATGTAAATGAAGTTCAGAAAATTATGTACACATAAAAATTGTAACTGTAAGTGTAAGTGGAAATCAATCTAATTGTAAATTATAAGTGTAAGTTTGCAATGAATAAGAAAAATGAACATCATATATATACATGCATACATATATGTAAGTAAACTCTTGAAATACTTGACCTGAAATGTCATCGTCTAATTGGACATGCTCTTTACAACCTTCATAGTTGTGTATACATGCATACATATATGTAAATATATATATGTATGTATGTATATACACATACACACATACATACATACATACATGCATATATGTACGTATGTATACACAACTAAGTATATGCATACATATATCTATACATCTATATGCAGCATATCCAAAAATTAATCTATTTGAAATTATAAATTTTTCAACACCTACACTTGGAAATCAATCTAATTGTAAATTTTAAATGTAAGTTTACAATGAATATGAAAAATGAGCATTATAATTGGACACTATGTCCACCAGGTCACAGCCAAAGTAAAGTCCTGAAAGACTTTACCTGAAATGTAATCTTGCAATTTGACATGCTTTTTAAAGCCTCCTAGCCATTTTACATGCCTGCCAGAACAAACAAACATGGACAATAGTTATTGTAATAAATAAAAAAGACATACTAGTTAGTGAACAATATAGAGAAATAACTGAAACATATAGCCATTTGAACAAAAACTCCTTAATTATTTGATGTGTTGACAAACACATTTATCAAACTCCCCACCCTAAACATTGTTGCTCCACCTCTCCTTGTTCTCTCATGCCTGCAAGAAAATATTTAGAACCAGGGGTAGTCACAACCGAGGCTAGTAACATACAAACATCATACAACATTTGAAATAATGCATGTACAACAACACATAATTAATCACTGAATTCTGCATTATATTAAGATTTGATGTTTATTTGGGGAGCCTTATATATCTGTGATTTTTTGCATGTTTGTATGCATGCATACAGTCATACAAACATAAGCATACATGTAAACAATCATAGAAACACAAGCATATATGCATGTATTCATATAAACATATACATACATATACATTGCAGAAAATCTATGATATACATTCCAAATAAATTTTAAAAACACCTAAATGTGTCACTATTAACATTTAAATAAAACTATTATATCATTCAAATCCGCTCAAAAGTCAATGGGTTTAATTCACGTTGGCACCTTAAAAAATCATTTTCGTGCCCATTAAAAATCACTCCTACATATTAATCTCCTTACTTTAGCACCAGACACCAAACACATTACACCCCAATTAATCTTCATTTGGAGTCCGATTTAAGCATATGACTAATGTTTTTTTCGGTGGGTACCCCATTATTTTCCATCATTTTACCGCGTGCTCTCTCTGGAAGGTTCTCATGGTGATGGAAGGCATATATATATGTATGTGCATACATACATACATACATACATAAATAAATATATACATACATTCATATATATATATATGTATGTACATACATATATATATGTATGTATGTGCATACATACCATACATAAATATATATGTGTGTGTGTATGTGCATACAAACATACTGTATGAATACACATACATACACACATATATGTGTGTGTATGTATGTGCATACATACGTTATATATATATGTATGTACGTATGTATACATATGCATGCACATACATACATACATACATTCATTGACCAGATTGATATATATGTTTGTATCCTGGGCTTATCCTTTTTGAAACACAAACAATGGTACTAGTTAATCATTTTCTTCTGCATTTCATTGAATTTGTAAAAGAATGTGTACAATGTGCATACATACATACATACATACATACACATATATATGTATGTATGTATGTATGCACATACATACATACATAAATACATACATACATACATACACTTTGAAAGGAGAATGATGTTTGTTGTTACCTCAAAGCATGGATAGACAACTTTATATATACATACATACATACATCCATACATGCAATGTGGGAGAAAAAAATAGCACCATGACCCAACAAAATAAAATAGCACACGGCGAGAATGCATGTAAGAGGAATGATTTATTTCATAAACAAGCAGTAATAGTGTTTCAATCATCGAATAAACCCTTAACGAGTCATGAAAGATGCAGAAGAAAATGATTAACCAGTACCATTGTTTGCATTTTCAAAGGATAGTTACAGGAAACAGACATATATATCATTCTACTCAATGAACAAGAGACAACAGACACATAATTTGTAAATGAATGTATAAAACATTGCACAGATTCATTTACAATTTGAAACACACTGCTTAATATGTGTTTTACAGGTATATATATATAAATAATATTGTACACATTCTTTTACAAATTCAATAAGATGCAGAAGAAAAGGATTAACCAGTACCATTGTTTGCATTCCCAAAGGATAGACAAATGATACACACATATATATCGATTTGCTGAATGAACAAGAGACACAGAATGTAAAATGACAAATATATGTATGCTGGCCTGCTGTATGTGCAATGGAATGTATAAAAATATAACAAATGCTAGTCTATTGTATTGGATAGCGAAAGGAAACGTATTGAAATGCTAGTCTATTGTATTGGACATGCAAATGAAATGTAGAAAATGATATAAAATAATTGTTGCAAAAATTGGGAGAATTCGTTTTGCAGATCTTGTAAAGACAACAAAAAAGACCTCTCATTTACTTATAAAGTAAAGTAAAAAGATAGTGCATAAATATAAATGTTAAATGAACAGTTCATGAAAGTAAGAAGACACTGCATAAATATAAATGTTGAATGCACAGTTCATGAAAATAACTATAAGTAGAATGTGTATAAAGTACCAAACTAAAACTGCAAAGGAATGTGCAGAGGATGCTTAGAACAAGTTGTCACAAATTACAAATGAAACAGGCTGCTTTCCCCCTCTTATTTAGGAATTCGAATGTGGCAATTGAATGCATTCGATTTGGTTGTTGAGTTTGAAATTTGAATTTGTTTGAAAAAATGAATTTGTAGATGCCAGTTACGTAGGTTTTTAGAGATGATATGAATGAATTCTGCATTATGGATTTGATGTTTATTTGGGTACCCCATTATCTTCCATCATTTTACCGCGTGCTCTCTCTAGAAGGTTCTCATGGCGATGGAAGGCATATATATATCTATGTGCATACATACATACATACATACATACATTCATAAATATATATGTATGTATATATGTATGTATGTATGTGCATACATACAGACATACATTCATAAATATATATATGTATGTATTTATGTACATACATACAGACATACATATATATATATATGTATGTATGTACATACATACAGACATACATATATATATGTATGCAAGTATGTTTGCACATACATAAAGACATATATATATATATATATGTGTGTGTGTGTGTGTGCACATACATACACACATTCAGACACACACATATATATTGTACAGTAAATGAAAGAAGTTGTGCTATATTCAATAACAATAGGATATAAATTTTAACAGAAGTAGATTGTTTACACACTTGGGTTTTCAGAAATGTGCACAAGAAATTAGCCAAGGGTTTCATAATAATAATTCCTCACTTGTAGGAATACACTAGGGTTTTCAGAAATTTGTAGACATCTAGTCAAATACAGTCGAATTTAGCAGGTCGTATTTAATCATTTAACCCCCAAAAAACCACTATCTGGAAAAACAAAGCAAGGGTTTTCACAAAAAATGGTGTATACTAAATGGGTTTGCCGATTTATGCTCGTATCCACATGGGTTTTTTTATAAAAAGGTCGATGCAGACCATTAATCATTGTTTGCAGACATGTGGTCAAAACCCACAAAATTCCTCACCATTTCTGTATACAAAATCATGATACAGTTGACTTTACCAGGTCGTATTTAATCATTTAACCCCAAGAAAACCCGTGTTTGGAAAAACAATGCAAGGGTATTCGCAAAAATGGTGTATACTAAATGGGTTTGCCGATTTATGCTCGTATTCACATGGGCTTTTTTTAAAAAGTTCGATGCAGACCATTAATCACTTTTTGCAGACATGTGGTCAAACCAACAAAATTCCCCTATCATTTATGCAGACAAAATCATGATACAATGAACTT
Organism: Sequoiadendron giganteum; assembly: GCA_007115665.2. Taxonomy (NCBI): domain Eukaryota; kingdom Viridiplantae; phylum Streptophyta; class Pinopsida; order Cupressales; family Cupressaceae; genus Sequoiadendron; species Sequoiadendron giganteum. The sequence continues at coordinate 610,542,355 of CM021107.1, read as the reverse complement.
TACGAGGTTGTGAGTACACGGTAGAACAGGGAGAGCAAATCATTTAACCCCAGAAAAACCCATGTGTAAAACACCAGCACCATGAGCCAACAAAATCAAATAGCATATGGCAAAAATGCGTGTAAGAGGAATAATTTATTTAATAAACAAGCAGTAATAATTTTTCAATCATCGCATAAACCCTTCATGGGTCATGAAAATGCAGAAGAAAATGATTAACCAGTACCATTGTTTGCATTTTCAAAGGAAAATGATGTTTGATGTTACCTGTGCAGGAGCCGTGGAGAGTAGACGGCGTTCGCTTCCATGCACATGGAGAGCAGTCGCGGTCGCTTCCATCACCGTGAGAACCTTCTAGAGAGCGCACGTGTGAAAATGATGGTGCCCACCGAAAAAAACATAGGTCATATGCTTACATTGGACCCCAAATGAAGATTAATTGGGGTGTAATGTGTTTGGTGTTCGGTGCTAGGGTAAGGAGATTAATATGTAGGAGTGATTTGTAATGGGCACGAAAATGATTTTTTAAGGTGCCAACGTGATTTAGGCCCATTGACTTTTGAGTGAATTTGAATGATATAATAGTTTTATTTAAATGTTAATAGTGACATATTTAGGTGTTTTTGATAGTTTTTTTTGGTGGTTGTAGCTGGCGGGTACTGGGACGTTAGGTGGCGAGGAGCGGATGGCACCTGTAAAAGGTGTCTTTTTTACCTCCGTGCGCATATCCAACGCTCCCACAGTCTACTGAAATGCCCAGAAGCCAAAAGCTTAGTTATAAGCTCTTAACTCATGGGTGAAAAAAACCCATAAATTTTTTTTTCGATTCGACGCACGGTTCACATTCTATGGTTGCGCGAAGTTAGCCCTGGCGCGTATTGGGTCTTCTCCCCTATGTACTCATTTATTATCCCACATGTGTTGAGTGGAAAAACCAAAGGAAGAAGGGAATAATAAAATGTGTAAAGGATTGCGCTAAATGTATTATTCCCGCCCACACGTATAAAACAATGATTATAATTTCAAACTTTCGATATATTTAAAAGAAAATTCTATGCTTTTTATCCTTTGAGTATTATTTCTAAGTTTTTAACTTTGTAGATTTTAATAATTATTAATTATAAATTATTAATAATTAATATTATTTTATTTTTTTCAATTAATAATTTATTATTCATAATTGATATTTAATAAGTTTTTTAAAAATGTTTGGGCAATAATAAACTAATCAACACTCAATAATAATTAAAAATTAAAAAATTAATTACAAATAATAATAAATTGATATTAAAGTATTAATTAAAAATCAATTTTAAATACAATTAAAATTAAAATTATTATTAATAAAATTAAAATTGATAAATAAATTATAAACAATTCATTATTGGATAGTCTATATTTTGATAATATGATATATGATTTTATTACAAATTAATCATTTTCACAAATTTGACACACAAATGACAATTTGATGATGAAATTAAGGTATCATAATTTAGTTTCAAATTAGGTACAACACAATAAAAAAAACAAGCTTGGTAGAGAAAATAATTATCTATGCAAAATGTGGGAGGATAGACAAAGCTTGTGAACTATTTGACACAATAATAATAAAATTAATAATAAATTATTAATTAAAAATTAATTTTAAATAATAATTTCAATTATCATTATTAGTAACAATTAAAATTAAAATTGATAAATAAGATAACAATTCATTATTCATCAGTCAAGATTTTTTTTTGATGAATAGGCAACTATCTATATTAAATTAAAACATGTTCTATGATTTTATTACAAATTGTTCATTTTCACAAACTTGACACACAAATGACAATTTAACAATGAAATTAATGTATCATAATTGAGTATAACACAATGGGCACTAAAACAAATTGAAATATTTTTATGAGGGTAGTGTTGCAATTTTTCTAATTAGAGTGTATTCCATAAGATTAAAGATTACAATTTTGTGAGGCATTGTGTCAAATAGTTCACAAATTTTGTTTATCCTCCCCTATTTTGCATAGATTTGAAAGGGCATCTACAACAACATATATCTTATAGTCCTTGTAGTTGATGAAGAGAAAAAAAAATACACCTCCAATCTCACAACAAAACAACTTTAACTTGACAATTCCATAAGCAATTCAATAATAGCTAAACTCATAGTCTATTGATCATCAAATGTTTACTAATTACATGATCAATTTCACCTCTCTACTCTTTGTCCTCTGCTATTCTTGATTCTCTTTTTTTCTCAGGTTTAATTACTCTGAATTCCTATCTTCTTTTAGCCAAACACCCCTCTCTATCTTCCCCCTCGATGACCTCTAATCCACATCTTATCACATCTTCGGACTGGCATATTATCTTCTCTTCAACGTCCAACAATCTCTCTTTCTTCCTTATCACCAAGTCTTTTGCACTCAGGTTTTTTTATTACATTTCAAATGTTGATGTCACATCATATGGATTGAATTCCCCTTTGAATGGCCTCCTCGTCAACATTTAATTCTGCATACATTTCATCTAATTGTAGCCCCTTATTTCTTTTGACTTAGCAATAATTAAAGTGTCTTTAATTGTTAATTCTCCAATTTGTACTTCCACGCCATCATTCTTCACATTACCTTGCTTTCTTGCATTGATTTAACTACCTTGAACTATGCCTATATGTGTCCCTGTATTTTTTTGTTTATGCAATTTTTAATTAAAATCTCCATTCAATTTCCCTTGACTCCCATGCACTTCCTCATTTTCTCTTTTCTATCTTGACCCATCTCCCACATGCAACCTCTCCAAAAAAATTGCACCCTCTTCACTCCAAGCAACCTCTGTTTGACTAAAATTGCATTGGAAAATTCAGAAATTTGTGTAGGCTTAACCTTTGCTAGGCATCCCCTTCTATCCCACGCTGCTTTCCTTTCACTTAATCAAGCCTCTAGTTATGTATTTCCTCAAACATGGTGTGAGGCTTCTTTATGCTCTTATGGTTGCATTTACACTTTGAAGCTTGGCATGGGTCTTCCTCCTCACCTAGGCACATACCTCTACTCGCAAATCTACATATTATTTCATGTTTATCTCCTCCTTTAGCGACATCTCTTCACATTCTTTGCTAGAAATTTATCTTCCACTATGCATGATCCTTTCACTTTTCATTTTGCCCATTCAAATTTTTTAAAGAATGGAGGCAAAAATGAATCGACCTAGGGAGAAGAAATTTAATTGAAATATGAATTATGAAAATACTTATGGGTAAATTAATACCTTAAAAAACTTTTCAAATTCTTTCATCGATTCTCTTTGTGATATATGAACTAACAAATATATACACATTCACATTTTGAATTTTTGAATTTCGATCTCACAATTCACGAATCAATATATATTTGAAATTGCAAACCTTCAATGATGAATTTGGAGCAAAAAAATAAAACCCAAATAAATTCAAACTAAATTTTTTTTGGTTGATGTTGATTGCTTGTGGATTCATATGCTCCTACATCAGATGCATTGGATGAGAAAATTTATGAGCATGGGCTCACAATGGTGGAGTTAGGTGATAGAATCACACTTCAATATTGTGAATATTCTACATCGAACTCCATCAATTAAAGTTCAACCTCCTTTTCCAAATAGCCTGACCTCCTTCACCAAAACACTTCACCTTCTTTGGGTGATCCCACAATAGTGGTTTACAATTTTTGGCCAAACAGGACAGTGAAATTATTATTTTTAACTAAATCTTTACATTCGAGCACATATAGTGGCTAAACAGTGAGGAATTTGAAGATGATGTAAACTAGAGTCTTGTCACATTTTTTCTGTAGATTCTAAAAATATTGTTTTCAAAATTTTTGGAATCAGACTGCACTTCTTTTTCCATCTCCCATGAAAACTAATTTTTTCAGAAAACAACATTTTTAAAAAGTGGCGCACACCGTATGACACATAAATTTTATTCCATGAAGGATAAAATTCTAATTCTTTTGAATTTAGATTTTTAACTCCGATATCTAGTGCTTCCACTTGGTTAGATAGTTTTTTATTGAATATTTTTTCTTTAATCAAGTTTCGAAGTCAAACTAATTACAATTTAGACATAGCGTGACCGTATAATGCGTAAATGTTTTTGTATATAACGAAATTCAATTTATTTATTTTTGTTGGATCAAGGACTTCAATATCTGGTGCACTCATATTGTTCAAATTTTTTTTTGATAATCTGCTATTTTTCCATATGTGCAGAACAAAGACCTTCATTTTCAATGAAAAACCTATGTTTAATAAAACTAAAAAAAATACATAATAAAACCAAAACATATTAAAATTATGTTCATTGGATAGCTCATTCTAAGGACAACCATAATCATTTCAAATAAATTTTAAATGAATTCATTTGATCCCCCAAAATGTAAATCAAAAGTGATTTTTTATCAGCATTTTGATAGGTGTAAAGGAGAATCATTTATAGGTATGCTTTAAAACTAGCGAGGTTCTATCCAAGGGGGTTTGATGTAAAGTGGTTTGATCAAAGCCTCTTCAATTAGAATCCTTAAAATGGAACTTTTTAAGGCTTAAATAATTATATTTTCTAAAAATATGTGATTTCAGTAAAAATCAGTTCCTCTCATAAATTATAAACCAACTTTGTGGGATCACCCCTTTCCATGTCCTCCTATGACATGTCTTCACTATAATCAACCCTTGCAACCTTATGTTGCATCGCTTGTAATCTACCTTGCATCCATAACTCGATCTCACGAAGATCTCACTTCGTTTGCTATAATTTGTCATTACCACAACACTTTTCTCTACATTTCCCGCTCTCAACCACTAAGGACTTCACACACCTACAACAATACTTTTGAGCTTCTCACTTGTGCTTCCTCAATCCATAGGTTTGGTCACAAGATGCCTCATAGTAAATGACCTACTTATGCCTCCAAAACCTCTTCTCACTTCCCTCTCAACTCGTAGGTCCTAGTGCAAACTGCTTCACAGTCAATTCTCTACCTGCACACTCAAAACCTTTGACTCTGATACCATTTGATGAAGAGAGAAAAAATTACACCTCTCCAATCGTACAAAAAAAATAAATAACTTTACAATTCCATTTGTCAATTAAAGATTAACACACACATTTAAATGAAAAGAAATTCAATAATATCTAAACAAATAGTCTATTGATTATCAAATGTTTACTAATTCCATGATCAGTTTCACCTCTTTGCTATTTGTCCTGCACTCTTCTTGAATCTTTTTTTCTTAGGTTTAATTACTCTGAATTCTTGTCTTCTTTTGGCCAAATACCCCTCTCTATCTTCCCTCTCAATGAGCTCTAATATGCATCTTATCACATCTTCAGACTGGCATATCATCATCTCTTTAGTGTCCCACAATCTCTCTTTCTTCCTTATCACCCAGTCTTCTGCACTCAAGTTTTCTTTATTGCATTTCAAATGTTGTTGCCACATCATATGGCATGAATTCCCGTTTGACTGGCCTCCTCATCAGCATTTAATTTTGCATAAATTTCTTCTAATTTCAACCCTTTGTTTCTTTTGACTCATCAATAATTAAAGTGTCTTTAATTATTAGTTCTCCAATTTGTGCATGTGCGCCATCATTCTTCAAATTACCTTGCTTCCTTGCATTGCTTTAACTACTTGCAGTTGCACCTATATGTGTCCTTGTATTTTTTTTTGCAATTTTTAATTAAAATCTCCATTCAATTTCCCTTGACTCTCATGCATTTCCTCCTTTCTCTTTTTTGGATCAACCCACCTCCCACATGCCAACCTCTCCAAGAGAAAATGTGCCCTCTTCACTCCAAGCAACCTCTGTTTGACTGAAATTGCATGCTGGCAAATTCAGAATTTTGTGTAGGCTTAACCTTTCCTAGGCGCCCCCTTCTATCCCAAGCCACTTTCCTTTCACTTAATCAAGCCTATGGTTATGTATTTCCTCCAATGTGGTGTGAGGGTTCTTTATTCTCTTATGGCTGCCTTTACACTTCGAAGCTTGGTGTGGGTCTTCCTCCTCACCTAGGCACAAACCTCAAATCACAAATCTGCATTTTATTTCATGTTTTTCTCCTCTTTCAATGATGTCTCTTTACATTCTTTTCTGGAAATTTAATCTTACGCTATATGAATGATCCTTTCACTTTTCATTTTGCCCATTCAAATTTTGTCAAGAATAGAGGCAGAAATGAATTGACCTAGCAAGAAGAAATTTAATTCAAATATGAATTTTGAAAATACTTATGGATAAATTAATACCTCAAGCAACTTTTCGAGGCATATTTTCTTTCTTTTTTGCTTTTTTGAATTTAAAAAATACACCTTGAAAATTATATCTCTTGGTGTATTATATATATATCTTAATATATTAAGATAGATAAGCTAGTAGTAGTCATGACCTATGTAACAAATTGAATAAATTAATATATTTAGGGTTATGATTAGAACTTTAGAATTTAGGATTAGGGTTTATATCATGGTTAGGGTTAACATTAGGGTTAGGGTTTGGTTTAGATTTATTATGATGATTAGGGTTAGGGTTTGGTTTAGATTTATTATGATGATTAGGGTTAGGGTTTAGTGTTAAGGTTGGGTTTATGACCATAGTTAGTGTGAGAACTATGTTATGGTTAGGGGTGGAATTATGGTTAGGGTTAGGGTTTGGATTATAATTATAACAGGTTTCAGGTTAGGAATAAGGCTTTGGTTAGTGTTAAGAGTAGGGTTGGAATTACTATTAAGGTTTGGATTGGAATTATAATTAGGGGTAGGGTAAGGATTTATATTTGGTCAGGGCTATGGTTAGGGTTAAGGTTAGGGTCAAGGTTAGGATTAAGGTTAAAATTAGCATTAGGGTTAGGATTTGGTTTACGATTATGATTATGGTGAGGGTTAGGGTTTAGACTTATGATTAGGGTTATAGTTAGTGTTAGGGTTTAATGTTATACATTGAATAAATTAATATAATTAGGGTTAAAATTTAGGATTACAATTTATATCAAAGTTAGGGTTAGCATTAGGGTTAAAGTTTATATCATGGTCAAGGTTAGCATTAGATTTAGGGTTAACCATTTAGGATTAGGGTTCAACGTTTAGGTTTATGATTATGGTTAGGGTTATGATTATAGTTACAGTTAGGGTTTAGTGTTAAGGTGAGTGTTAGCATTAGGTTTATAGTTAGGATTAGAATTTTGTTTTATGGTTAGGATTATGTTTAGGGTTTACATTAATGTTCAGGTTAGGATAAGAATTATGGTTAGGGGAGGAAATGGGTAGGATTGGGATTATTATTATGATTATGATAGAATTATAGAATAATAGTTATGGTAGGTTTAAGTTCAAGATTAGGATTAGTGTTAATGTTAGAGTTCAAATAATGGTTAGGCTTAAGGTTTACATTATGGTAAGGATTATGCTTAGAATTAGGGTTTGGGTTATAGACACACACACACACATATCTATGACACATTTAGTATTTCATATATTTGTGACACATTCATTACAATTAATTTTTCACATATATTTGCCTCACATCGACTCCAAGAAATTATTTAATGTTACACATTTTAGAAATCCATGTATATTACAAATAAGTAGTAGAACAAAATATGTTACAAAAGTTTAAAATTTAGATTTATGAATGTCCAGCATGTGCGGGATCATCATGGAAAAATAGGACCTTAAGTGGCAATAAAATTCAGAAAAATCAGAGTTATGCAACTTGACGTAAAAACTTGAATAAGTTAACTATATTATTTCAAAAATTTGTAAGAATAGAATCTGTTTCAAATTGAATGAATTTTCTAAACTACTAGGTTTATTTTTATTTTTTTAAAATCTATTTGGTGAAAATTTGAAATTTCAATGTAGTAGTACTTAAATTTGAGGGAAAAAATAAGAAGCAAGTGCATGTCTGAACACCCTAACCACAATAAAATGATAATATTTTTTTATAATATTTTAGATATAAGTAGAAGACTCTTGTCTCGATGTGATGTATATTTTTTTGTAACTTTTTTCCAAGTAAATAATTAATTATGATTTTTTTATTACAACTTTTAAAAAATATAAAAACTCATACGTCTGACCACCTTAACTTGGTCAAAACTTCATGAAATTCAATTTGATTTTTTTAATCCTATATTATGTGAAGCATAGAATGTGATACATGTTTCATATTCAAAAAATGTGATACCCTTTGAAAGCTATAGATGTTTTTTAGTCAGCCTATCAATCAATACTTTAGTCATAATTCAAATAGAAAACGAATAATAATTATTTATTAAATTCAAAGTAAAGCATAATTTATATTGGTGGAAAGCTAAGAATCTCCTTTAAAAACCTTTTTCGTTTCATCAATTTTGGGTAAAAAGAAGTCATCACCCACATGGGCCATCATATCACTTACATATCGCCACTTTTTCGCCCATCATGATCCTGCACATACGCTGCCCTATCTATTGTTACAATTATATTTGTTCTTAGTTTTAGAATTAGGGTTAGAGATAGATTTAGAATTAGTTTTAGTTTTAGAATTAGGGTTAGAGTTAGGGATAGAATTAGGGTTAGTGTTAGTTTTACAAAAATAATAAATTTTATTCTTAGGGTTAGAGTTAGACTTATTGTTAAGGCTAGGGTTAGAATCAAAATTACTTTTAGTTATATAATTAGGGTTAGGATTAGATATAGATTTAGAGTTAGTATTGGGGTTCAAAATATGTTAGTTTTAATTTTAGGGTTAGGGTTCTAGGGTTAAAGTTAGAGTGAGAATTATTGTTGATATTAAATCCTAACCCCAATCTAACTTTAACCCTAACCTTGATTGAACACTAACCCACCCTAACCCTAATTGAAACCTAACTCTAACCTCAACCCCAACCTTAACCTTGACATCAAGATTTATCCTAGAACCCTAAGTATAATTGAATGCTAACCTTAACCTAACAGTAACCCCAAACCTAACTATAACTATAATTATAACCCTAGTCATGACTATAATATTAATTATAATTCTAACCCTAACTATAATTCTATTGTTATTTGTAATCCTAATTTTAACACTAACTCTAATTCTCATGACAACCTCAATTCTAAATATAACCTTAATTAAACCTTACTCTTGATCCTTAAATAAACCTTAACCCAAATTGAATCTAACCCTATTCTTAATCAAACCCTAACCCTAAATGAACTGAAAAACCTAATTGTAACCCTAATGAAACCCTACTCTTTAATTGGATGATAACCCTAATTCAACCCTACCCCTAATTAATTCCTAATCCTAATCGTAACCCTAATTATAACTCTAACCCTTATCATAATTATAAACTTAACCCTAATTATAACCCTGATTTTAATTCTAACCCTATTTGCAATTATAATTCTAATACTAACCCTAATTCTAATGAAAACCCTAATTCTTTCTAACTGTAACCCCAATTAAACCATAACCCTAACCTTAATTAAATTCTAATAGGCTATTTGAACCCTAACACTAACCCTAACCCTAGTTGAACCCTAGTTGAACCCTAACCCTAGTTGAATCCTAACCCTAGTTGAACCCTAACCCCAACCCTAACCTTAACCCTAATCCTAATTGAGGCCTAATCCTAATTGAGTCCTAATCCTAATTGAAACCTATCCCTAAGCCTAACTAAATAATAACCCTAAAGATTAACCATAACCTAACCTTAACCCTAACCCTAATTGAACTTGAAGCCTAATCCTAAACCTAAATCCAACCCTAACCCTAACTATAACCTTAATTCTAATTCCAACCCCAACCTTAATTCTAACCCCATTCATAATCCTAATTGTAACAACCTTAATTATAATTCTAACCTTAACTATAATTCTAAAGTTATTTGTAATCCTAATTTTAACACTAACTCTAATTCTCATGGCAACCTTCATTCTAAAAAAATCCTAACTAAACCCTACACTATCCCTATATAAACCCTAACCCAAATTGAATCTAACCCCATTCCTAATCAAAACCTAACCCTAAATAGATTGAAAACCTAATTGTAACCCTAATGAAAGCCTACCCTTTGATTGGATAAGTGATTGAACCCTACCCCTAATTGATTCCTAGTCCTAACCCTGACTCTAATTAAAACCCTAACCCTTATCCTAATTATAAACCTAGCCCTAATTATAACCCAAATTTTAATTCTAACCCTATTTGTAATTATAATTCTAATACTAACCCCAATTCTAACAAAAACCCTAATTCTAACTGTAATCCCAACTAAACCATAACCCTAAACTTAGTTAGACTCTAATGGGCTATTTTAACCCTAACACTAACCTAACCTTAACACTAACACTAATTGAACTTGAATCCTAATCCTAGTTGAACCCTAACCCCAACCCTAACCTTGAATTGAAGCTTTATCTTCTAACCAGGTAACCTTAACCCTAGAACCCTATCCCCAACCCTAATTGAATTATAACCCTAATTGTTAACCCTAACCCTAATTGAACTTGAAGCCTAATCCTAAACCTGAATCCACCCCTAACCTTAACTATAACCTTAATTCTAACCCTATTCATAATCCTAATTATAATAACAATGATAATTGTAATGGTAACCCTAATATAAACTTAACTTAATTGTAAATGAACACTATGCCCAATTGAATGCTAATCATTAACCTAATTAAACTATAAGCCTAATTGAACACTAACCTAACCATAATTGTAAGTGAACACTAATCCTAATTGAACTCTAACTGTAATCCTAACTCTAATTGAACCCTAAGACTAACCTTAACACTAACCCTAACCCTAATTGAACCCTTATTGAATCCTAACCCTCACCCTAACCCTCACCCTATTCATAATCCTAATTGTAACAACAACCATAATTGTAATGACAACCCTAATAGAACCATAACCCTAATATAAACTTAATTTTAAATGAACACTAAGCCTAATTGAATGTTAATCATTAACCTAATTAAATTATAAGCCTAGTTAAACACTAACCCTAACCCTAATCGTAAGTGAACACTAACCCTAATTGAACTCTAATTATAATCCTAACTTTAATTGAACCCTAAGACTAACCTTAAACTAACCCTAACCCTAATTGAATCCTTATTGAATCATAATCCTAATCCTAATCCTAACCCTGTTTGATCCCAAATTCTAACCCTAACCCCAAGCTTTATCGTAGAACCCTAACCTTAAGTCTAAGTGAAAACTAACCCTAATTAAACTCTAACCCTAATTCTTATTGAACACTAACACTAACCCTAATCCTAACCTTGCTCCTAATTGAACCCTAATCATAATACTAACCCTAAGCAAACATAACCTTAATTAAACTCTATCTCTAGCCCTAATTAAAGTCTAACCCGAATTGAATTCTAACCATAACCGTAACCCTAAGTGAACACTAACCCTAATTAAACTCTAAACCTAACCTTAATATTGACCCTGACCTTGGACCTTATTTGAATTTTAACCCTAATCCTAGAACCATAATTAAACCCTAACCCTAATTGAACCACAACCCTAACCATTGATCAATTAAGTTTAGAATTCAATTAGGGTTACAATTTGTTTAGGGTTAAGATTCAATTAGAGTTAGGTATGGAGTTGAATTAGGGTTAGGGACATAGTTTAATTAGGGCACTATCAAGGTTGGCGTTGTGGTAAGGGTTAAGTGATAAAGCTTGGATTAGGGTTAGGGTTCAATTAGGTTGGTATTAGTGTGAGTTTTAGAATTAGGGTTAGGGTTAGGATTAGATATAAAATCAGAGTTAGGTTTTTGGTTAATTATTGTTAGTTTTACACTTTGTGTTAGGGTTAGGGTTAGAGTTATAATTAGTGTTAGTGTTTGGGTTAGAAATAATGTTAGTGTTAGGTTTAGGGTTACCATTAGAGTTAGGGTTAGGGTTAATCCTAACCCTAACCTTAATTGTACCCTAATTTAACTCCATCCTAACACTAAGCCCAACCTTAATTATTCCCTAACCCTAGTAATTAACCTAAACCTAATTGAACCCTAACCTCAATTGAACCCTATACTTAACCCCAAACTTAAATAAATTGTAACCCTATTTTAATCCTAGCCCTAGTTGAACCATAACCCTAATTGAATCATAACCTTAAGTGAACTCTAACCCTAATTTAACCCTAGTCTTAATAGAATCCAAGCCCTAACCCTAACCCTTACTCTAATTGAACCCTCACCATACCTAATGCTAATCATGTTCTTAACCTTCAATCCTAACCCTAACTAAAACCCTAAGATTTATTGTAGAACCCTAATGGTACCTTAAACCTAGTCATAACCCTAATTGAATTCTAATGCTAACCCTAAACCCTAATTGAACATAAAGCCTAATTTAACCCTAACCCTAACACTAACACTAACCCTCACCCTAATTGAACCCTAAACCTAAGCTTAATTGAACCCTAATCTGAATCCTAACTGAATTTTAACCTTATATATATATAATACACTACTCGAGATATCCTTCTTGAGGCGCCCATTTTTTTAATCAATTTATGACACAAAAATGTAATAGACACCTCAAGAAGGATATCTCTTGGTGTATTTTATATATATCATTCCTCCATAATTGTCATGAATTTAAGAGCACAATAAACATCTTTAAATTTCATGGCATAACAACATTTCTTATGGAATATGTGTTACTTTAACTCACAGTAGCTAGTAGAAAGGAGAGTGAAGGTTAGAATTTAAATTTGATGGAAAATTTCAAGTGTCATTTCCACATTCCTTGAGGTTGATCTAGATCAATTCCACAACCTACAAAAAACTTATTGAGGGATTGAGTGGTGGTCTTGAGTTGAATAATGAATGTATTAAATTTAGTGTTTATGGGGGGAAAATAAGATGCATAGGAAATAGGTTGTGAGACAAGTCCTACATAAGAGTATGCCACTTGTTAATATGCTATTGCATTGACACATTCCCATCAAAATGAACACAAAACTAAATGGAAATTAGAATAAGAATATTAATTTACCATTGTACTATTTAACCCTCTTGTGTAGTTTTCCTTTCAATCATTAATTACCAAGCATTCTAATCAAGTATTATCTCTTTCTAAAATTTATACTTAATTCAAAACCATGCATCTAGAAAAAATTTCTTTTATTAAGTTGTCTCTTTCAGTGCATGTTTCTCATTGGGCCGACATGGTCGACTATTTTGATGAGAGATCATCTTCAAAATTTTAAAGGTTTAAAACTTGCAACATGCATAATTGGCTGGACAGGGTTATCCCGAATCTAAGGGGATTAATTTCAGGCATGAAATAACTTAAACAAAAATTTCAATGTAAAATCATATAACCATGTATGCATCAAGGTGAAGAAAATTCAAGCTTATCAAGGTGAGTTTCAAGGCTTAAAGGTTATAGAAATGCAATTGATGACAAGTTGGGTATCAAACCCATGTTTTAGATCTTCCTTTTGTTTTTCTTGGGTATATTATAAAGGTGTGGGCATGAAATTTTGAGAAGTGGAAGCTTCACTAATACAATGGTATACCGGGTGTTACGGATTAAGATCCACATAAGTGTGTATCTATCCAGTCACTTTGCAGTTCACATAAATGTTCAGTTCAGAATGGTTCACTCAAAGGGCATCCAATATTCTCCTAATTTTGAGAACGAATATTAGACTGAAACCCATAATGTTAACGATTAAACGCTGCAAAAGCTATATCGGTGCCATGGAATTCATTCTCTTACTATTACATCATTACTATTGAATCTGACTACCATCTCACTGAAAAGGCGACATAGAACACCCAAATGGGTAGAAGAAAGCATTTTTTAACCAAAATAAAACTGCTAAAAGCCATGCAAAATTATTAAAGATCTGGATTAGAAGAGCCATGGTATTTTACAAGAAAAAACCCATAATGACAGCAAGACTCCACTGAAAAACCACTCATGAAATTAAGATTTTGAAGCCAATAAGTACAAAGTTTTCTGAACAAAGATGCCCAAAACATTGGCGAAAGATACATAGAACAGGGTTAAAAAAAAAGACATCACTGCAATGGATGGAAATTTCTATATCTTTCTATTAAGAGTGTCCTTGTAACGCATGAGGGACTCCAGGCACTGAAACTTGAGTTGCTGCTTGAACTTGTCTATGAAGTCATCCGCCTTTGCATCAACTCCATCAGTAGTTGAGCCATCAGCGACTACTTCTTCTTGGAAATTTTCTGGAGGAAGAGGCGTTTCCTTTGCCGCCACCGCCCGAGCGTGGCTGGTGAGCTCAAAAGTCTAAGATTTCTTTATCTTCCCAGGCAGAAGAGGCGGAGGCGGGTGTAGATCTAAGAGCGACGACGCATCCGATTTGTTCCGTCCAAGCCCAGTCTTCACATTCCCTGTTCTCTGCGATAACCCAAAAGCTCCGACGCTGCTCTATGTTGCCTTGCTCAGTTTTTTTTTCTTCGCAATCACTTGCTTTTCCTCTTCTCTGTCTACCACATTGTCCTCTGCCACTTCTTCCTGTGGGTCAGTCCATGCGACCACCTCCGCCTGATCATTTGCCCTCCTATAGAAAGAGATCGACGACAACCTGTTGAGCAGAGAGGGGGCCCTCCTAAGGGCATTACGATCCTCATTGTTATTGCTGTTTCCAAGCAAGCGAGAGCTAACTGCAATGGTGCCGATAACAATGTTGAGCAGCAAGAACAGCACAGTAGGGGCAAACCAACTCTGCACAGTATCTATCAGCTAATTAAGATCAGACCACATTACATTTCTAAACAGTAAACATGCAATGATTTCCCAATTTAAAATTCTAGACAAATCTGATTATATTATACTTAAAAATGTTTAGCGAAAATACAACAATTCAGAAAAATATAACAGCCCTTACGCTGTTCACAAACCATATATTCCACTCAATATAGAACTTGGAACATTGAATGTTCCTCCTCCACAAGGATCTTGAAGCTAAGAACTGCAGATATGCTCTTAAAAATTAAATCGCAACCCTCACTTATTCAGGACTATTTTACAATGCAGTCTACAAATATCTAATCAAATTATTGCAGATAAATCTTATTATAACTCTTCTAAGCACTAAAATAAAAAGATATCACAGTAGATATTAATAGTTTGTCACAGCATGGAACTATGTTCCTACAGTAGCGCTAAACAACCTAAGAAAACCGAAAGTCACTAACATGGAAAGCCACCTGTTGGAAATGTAATCTCAACGACTCCAATTGTTCTGACCGTATCAGCATTAAAGCAGCAATGAAGACAAATTATGAAGGCAGATTTTTTTATGGATTCAAATGGACTTGCATTTACTTTTCCAAGTTGTCATCTGTCACTTCTGCAGGTCTCACAAGTTTTGTGGGTGATTCAAAATGCAATATTCTATTATGTTCTCTCTCCAACGTAAATGTTTAGTTTTCTATATATTAGTTTATGTATTATTTTGTAGGTACTCCTCAAATGGAGTCCACCTCCGCACAGCTGCAAGGAGTCAGAAGTTGTATGGTTGTATGTTTGTGATGGTGCAAAAGCTCTAGTAAGAGTTCGATAATGTAATGGTGTCAAGAGCAGCAGCTCCACCAATAGTAAGATATTTTAAAAAGATTTCATATGGTAAATAACAAACGTACACCTACTCTAATGGTAATTGGTTTGAAGCTTAGCAAGGAAGATGTTCATATGTGAATTCAACTTTGTACAAACAGTTGGTAGGGAGTTTGATGTATCTGACAACCACAAGGCTAAACATTATGTTTTCAGTTACTTTAATCTCCAGATTTATGGAAAGACCAAAGGAGACACATTGGAAGATTGGAAAAATAATCCTCTGATATATCAGTGGAACGAAGAACTATGGCATACAGTATTCCAAATCAAATGAATTCAATCTAATTGGTTTTACTGACAGTGATTGTGCCGGGAGTATTGATGACAGAAAGAGCACGTCAGGATGTCTTTCACTTTGGCACTAGAATTGTTTCATGGGCTTCGAAGAAACAACCAGTAGTTACTTTGTCATCAGTTGAAGCTGAATATGTCACTGCTACAAGCGCATCTTGCCAAGCTGTGTGGATGAGGAGAGTTCTCAAAGAGCTTCAAATTGATTAGCTGGAAGCTACAAAAATTTTCTGTGACAATAATTCGGCCATTGTTTTATCAAAAAATCCTATGTTCCACAAAAAAAGTAAACACATTGACACTCGCTTTCATTTTATCAGAGAATTAATTAGCAATGGGGAGATCATTTTAGATTTTTGCAGATCAGAGGAACAACAGGTGGACATTCTTACAAAGGCACTGGGCAAAGATACTTTCATTTATCAAAGAAGTCGACTGGGCATTAAGGATGGCGGTAGTTGTGTTCATGGGGGAGTGTTGGGAATTCACCCAACTCCCACGCAGGTTACTGGCCTCTACCATGCCCCCACGCCATCAGACTCACCGGCTTGCAGTACTGCGGTGTCCACCGCAATACCGCAATACAGCAGCCCTCCTTCGCTCTATTCGCAGTCTCGCGGTTGTTACCCTCGTTGTTTTCTGCGTTACCGTGGCCTCACCGTCTCTTGCCTGTGGTTGAGCGGTTAACTGTCAGCCCATGGCTACCTTTTAGATCGTTCGCGGTGGCACGGTGACCATCGCCACATTGCGGCTCACCGTCTGACTCACCATGGTAATGCAGTTACCACGGTCACTGCGGCCTCTCCGGCTTCTCTCGCGATTGGGCAGTTGACTCACGGCTTCACCGTGATACCGTGCCAACCTTCTCTCTCTTCGGCGATAGAGCGGGTCGATGCTTCTGGCAGCAATGTTGTTAGTAGAATCCTTGCTGGCGGACAACTATGATAAAGTGACGTATATTTAAGTCAATAGGACTTGTTTTTGAATGCGATTGGACTTTTCAACTTGGCTTTATTTATTAGCCTTTATTATTGTATTAATTTGATGTGGCCGAGAACTTTGGATATATATTTTATATGCTGACTATATTTTGTAAGGTGATAGAAAATTTGAAGTTGCTCCGAAGTAGCAAAATTTTCTTGTAATTGTTCTAAAAGAAATTTTATGAATATAAGATAATTATTTTTCTATGTTAGAATTTTTCATAATATCTGCCTCTATTCCTTCACCACCCTCCCATCAGAACTCTCACACTCCCTTTCACAAGAGAAGACCTCCCAAAGTAAGCTCCAATAGCGCCAAACATAATGAGCGCCAAGCTCAAAAATCCAGCCAGCACGCCAACCCGAATCATATACTCACTGATAAAGGCCGTAGAGATGGGAGGAAATAGTGCTCCCACAGAAAATGCAATGGCCAATGCGAAAGCCGCCTGAATTGGGCTTGGAAGCCCTTCTTTCTCTCTTCTCGATATCACTAATGGAGACCCATTACGCGAACTGCTCGATGTCGATCTCGACGAAACGGATGTGTAATCGTAACTGGGCTCTTTGAATTCCTCTACCACTCTTGCCATCATGTAACGTCAACCACTACCTCTCCCATTACGCAACTCTTGCAGGTGACTTGTAACGACAGAATATGTGACTTGTGTCAAGGAGAATATGAATCATTTCTTTTTTCTTAGACTGTTATTTCTGTTGGTCTCCTATAGGGGTTGATGTCATTGTAGCCTTACGTCTCTCAACATAAATATATACACATCTGCATTTTGAATTTTTGAATTCCGATCTTACAATTTGCTACTCAACATATATTTGAAATTGTAAACCTTCAATGATGAATTTGGAGCCAGAAACTAAAACCAAAACAAATTCAAATCAAATTTTTTTTTTGGTTGATGCTGATTACCTGGATGCACCTACGTGAGTAGTACACATGACTTTCAATCCTTTGTTAGAGAAACTCATATTACAATATATTTCTTATTTATGTTCTTGTTGTATATACAAGAATTGATCAAAGTTTGAAGAGACCAAGGTTCATAACAATTTACTATATTTCATTCTATGTGAATTTAATTTTAAGCTTGATATTTCAAAATCTAGATTCTCGAATAACGAATTGTTTATAATGTATTTATCAATTTTAGTTTTAAATAATTGACAATCAATAATTTATTAATGATTATTAGTAATAATTTAAATTTAATTTAATTAAATATAATATAATTTAATTAAAATTGATTTTAATTAAAAATAATTTTAATTAATAATTCATTATTATTTGTAATTAATTTTTTGTTTTTACTAATATCATTTTTTTTTGCATTGTTTCCATTCTTTGCATTTTTTACATTAGAATGCATATATTTTTATAATCAACAAACTCTTTTAACTAATATCAAACTTTTATAAGTATGTATGCAAAACAAGAAAATAAAAAATATATATATTGTAATAGTTTTTATAAAAAAAGATTCAAAGTCATGTGTACTACAAGAATTGTAAGATATACACAAAATGGATCTAAATTGAAAAGTTTGTAGAAAAATTCAAGTAAATACAATTTGGTAGATGCAAAACCAAATAAATGTGAAATCATGGACTATAATGATTGTAGGATATACACATAATGGATTTGTTGAAAAGATTTTAGAAACTTTCAAGAAAATGCAATTGGTAGTTGCAACGACAAATTCCACAACCTCCACCGAAATCTTTGTTGGTTTTCTTAATATGGGAGATTTGGAACAATGTATGGATATCCATCAAAGCATAATATGAAGATGGATTCTCTCAAATGTTGTTGTTGTAGATGCCTTTTGAAATCTATGCAAAATGTGGGAGGATAATCAAAGCTTGTGAACTATTTGACACAAAGCCTCAAAGAATTGTAATCTCATAGAATACATCCTAATTAGAAAACTTGCATCACTACCCTCATAACAATCTCTCAATTTATCTTAGTGTCCATTGTATTATACCCATTTTGAAACTGAATTATGATGCATTAATTCTTTCGTCAAATTATCATTTGTGTCAAATTTGTAGAAATGATCAATTTGTAATAAAATCATAGTTCATGTTGTCAAAATCTAAAACTGTCGAACAACTCACATGTCTTCTGTATGCTTCCATATTGGCACGGGTAGGGAGGATTCTGGTTGTGGAACTCGACTTTACACCTATTTATTGCATTTGCTTGAAATTTCTAAGCCTTATCAGCAAATGCGTTGTGCATGTCAAACAAAACAATTCCCGTGCCTTGTTTTTTACTGTCACGCCATCTCTTCAAACAGTTCGGGCGCTTTGTCTCTGCATCCACGTTTTGCATGCAACTAAGGAAATGTATCTTGGAGGCATTTAACCGAACGATTTACATGCAACGAACACTCATTACTCCTTGTAATTGTGTTTGCTTGCAGTTTCTAATGCCTTCTCAACAAAACCATTTCGTGCATATCCTTCAATCGTTTCCGTCTGCAAGAGCTTATCTCTTTGAAGCATTCAGTCAAACAGTTTACATGCCTTCCTCTATTCTCCATCGTAGCAAACTAGCTGTATTTGCTTGAAATTTTCTAAAGCGTTTTAGCAAATTCAATTTGTGCAAATTCTAGAACATTGCGGTCCATGAAAGCAGATTTCTTCGAGGCATTTTGTGAGGCAGTTCACGTGCCTTGCAATCTCCATCGCACCCCATGAGACCACATTTCTTTTAGGCATTTTGTTTGGCAATTCACATGCCTTGCCTATGCATATACTTCCACATTTGGCACAGGCAAGAAAGATGTTGGTTATGGATTTTGGCTTCACACCTCTTATTGTATTCACATGGAACTCCTAAAGCTTTATCAATAAAACCATGTTACGCCATCTCTTGCAACCATTGTTGTTCATGATCAGACCATATTTCTGCGAGGCATCTTGTTCAGAAAGTTCAAGTGCCGTGTAAATGGTGCTTCAAATCTTTCATACATACGAAACAGAGCATTAACAGTCACAACGCCTATTCTAAAGCTCCCATCTTGGGGTGGCTGAGAGAGTGAAAGGTGGCATGAAAATATGCCTTTAAAACAATCATTATGCGCCTAATCTGCAATCATGGCATTAGACAATACCATATGTTCCTCGAGGCATTGTATTCAAATGGTTCTGCGCGTTCATTTTGCTCCTATACTTGTCTTGTTCGAGCTTACATGATGGACATTCATTTTCTTAAAAGATTTAGAACAAATCTTTCCCCGTGCATAACCTGCAATCATCAATCTTGTGCATTCTTTGAAGGTGGTTAACTTCTGACTTTCCTCTTTTTAAACATTTAGATATTAGAATTTTTTGAAAAAAGAGCAGGGTAGCAATAAAGGTTAGGATTTTATATTTTGTGAGCATAAGAGCAAAGGCAGGTTAGGATTGTGAA
Source organism: Sequoiadendron giganteum (assembly GCA_007115665.2). Lineage (NCBI taxonomy): Eukaryota > Viridiplantae > Streptophyta > Pinopsida > Cupressales > Cupressaceae > Sequoiadendron > Sequoiadendron giganteum. The sequence continues at coordinate 610,522,002 of CM021107.1, read as the reverse complement.
AAGTGAGTATGAGAGGATAGGATTTGTGAAAATGTGAGCAAGGTAATATAATGAAGAGAATGTATACAAATATCTTACTCAATTTTTATTATCAGTCATTAAAAAAAAATTAAAAATGAAAAAAAAAAAAATTATGGAAAATGAATACTTAGAAAAGGTTTAAAAATAATTTCACATTCTTTTTCGACAAATCTTTTGATCACTTCTTAATGCCACGAAACCGAAACACGCCTAATTTTCAGCTAGTAAAGCCTTTTGCCTTGAAATTTTTCTAGGATGATAAAAACACTGTGATGATCAAAACATTTTTTAAAAAAAAAAATTCGAGCAACCAAATATTAAAATTTAATGATTTATGAAATTTGGTCAGAAAAATTGAGTCTTCAAATTCTCCCAAACTAGGAACAAGGTTACTACAAAAACTGACTATATTGCTCGAATACCCTCAACAACATCCCTTTGAGTCAGATTCTTCCAAAAATTTATAATTTTCAAAATTTAATTGTTTTCGTGGTTTTTGCCAATGCACGAGGTCAATTTTGAGTACAATTGGATGCATACATGAAACAATTTTCAATCTGGCATCTGCTATTTGAACTAATATCATCAACCTATACTAACCAAATGGACTTGGGAATTATAGTTTGAGTTTGATGATTTGCAAAATTGGGGCATAGTTTAACTGACTAATAATAAGACTTTCCAAATAACAACCTTCAAACATGCTCAAATGATGAATGATCCAAAAGACACCATAGGAACACTAATTCTCAACACATTATGTGATGATTTAATTTGAAAATTTGGAAAATGAACTAGTCGAAAATTAGGGGATAGCATAATCTAGTCCATCATCAATGTACCAAGAATATTTATTTTCACGTTCACTACATTCATGAGCTCATCTATAAATGGATTATTAATATTCACTGCTACCTAAATTCTAAGTAGGTTGCCTATATTTTCACCAAACCCTTCACAAAAATTATCTTCATCTATGAGCTTTTTTGGGTGCAGAAGGCTTCATCTCTTGGGAGGGCTTCTTTTTCCTTCTCTCTCTATTTGCGGGGCGAGGGCGGGGGGTGATTTCTCTCTTGGGGGTTTCTTCTCTTTACGGGGAATTCTTTGTACATGGTTGCCTCTTTAAAATTATTTTCTAGGACCCACATTTTTTACTCACCTAAGCTATGCTTAAAGTGGGTTTTATTTCAAGCAGATTTTTTTTACAATTTTATTTAATATTTCATAGGTTAATAAACTGAGCATTAGTGTTAGTGGAGTGTGAGTTGTAAGCATCTTCTATGGGAGTTACACTTTCCTATTTTTTGAGTCTTGTGTATTATGTTGGTTATTCCAACTAATTCCACTATGACTTCTAAAGATCAGCCAAATCTTATGCTCAAAGGCAATGGGGGGTTGGATAACAAACATGAGACAAGTTCTAAAACTGTTCTCCTTTACACTTTAGGGTCAGCATGACCTAGGGGGGTTACCATTTCATGACACCATTTTATGAGATACTATATATTTACAAAATGATTCCTAGCAGATAGAAATTCTCCTACTCATTAGGAGGGACTTGTAAGTTAACCTCTCTAAGACTATATATTTCCCTATGATCTACTTAATCCAAATATGAGATAATAAACAATTAAAATAATTATGATTTGGCTTTAGATTTGTAAATTTGACAAAAAAAATATGAGACTGAAGAGAAACACATAATAAGACTGGCATATGTCATGTGCTATAAAGTCCTACATAACGTATTTTACATAATAGCATTCAAACATATTTCGATGATCACTTAAACTATTATCACCTTATGAATGACTTACAATAGCCTACAATGATATCATTCTTAATAATTGATTTTGAATTTACAACATCCTCATCATTTCTAGGAAATAATTTACACCACTCCTTAAATAGAAAACAAGCCTTGAAAATAATTCAACACAACATATGTGTGAATAACTCAAAAGCCCTTGATTATATTGCTCAAAGAATGTTACATTTTAACATTGGAGGCAATCTCATTGCAGTGTGGTTTTCATATATGAACAAATCAAAATACAATGATTACACTCATGAAATGACTTGCAGACATGGATCTTTACCTATGATAAATTATAAACTCATCTTCATGCCCTATCTCTTTCCACTCGCAAAAGTTAGAACTCTTACAAATGACATAGAAATTACATTTGAAAAAAGAAGAGAAAAAGAATTAATCCACTGCTAACACATGACATATTCAAACCCTTTTGATTCTATAATTAAATTAAGAGTCTAGAATATGTCATTACACTTTTCCCTTTTATATACTCTCTTATTTCCAACTAAAATTGGTTATTCCCTTTATGCTTGCATTCTTGTGCATATTTTTTATCTATATTTAAAAATTAATTTACTGCCTGCATTTTCTCTTCACAATAATTTTTTTGAACAGTTATCCATCTCGATGGCAATGAAAAATACAATTTGACCTGGCATTCTAACCCTTAGAACTCATCAATTTTCACTTGCAAACAATTTGGCATTTCGTCAAACAATTTGCTGGCAACTACTTCTTTGGCAATTTCAGTACCATGATCTTTCTCCATATTACAAAGGAATTTATGAAGGGTTAGAGTTCGCTGTAATACTTACAAGATTATGTGCGACTGTAACTGTTTCTCTTTTTCAAGTAAGCCCTTATTCAAAGCTTTAGCCTTGGCTTTATAAATTGATTGCAATGGAAACCTAGCATGCTCTGCTTTAATCTCCGGCATGAAGATTTCATATCTTGTTTGGAGTTGTTCTAGATCAGCTATTGCAGAATTTAATCTAAGCTTGAGAAGTAAAACATTCAGCTATTGTAGAATTTAATCTAAGCTTGAGAAGTAAAACATCCTTTTGATCTGCACCATAGGAAAGACTTGTCTTGGCAATTTCATATGCATATGAAATCTTCCTCTCCTTGTGCATCGATTTATTCATTTCCAAGCGCTATTGGAGATATTGATGCTCCGTATAAATGAGGGTTTGTTGCATATTTACTTTTGGCTACTAATTTCATCAATGTTGGGCGTTTTTAACCATGTGCTGGGTCATTTTGGCATAACCAGCAATTGAAAAATGCTTAAAACATAAGTAAATACAAAAAAATGCCTGGCCATCAGAATTGATTGTTGGGTCATTTTAGGGACTACAAAAAATGAATTTATGGACTTTAAAATGCTAAAAATCAGCTTCCAACATTTCTCCGCGTGGTAGGATGCCATTGCATCGTTGACCCTACAAAATTTCAAAGAGAAAAATCGCCCTAAGAAAAGAGAGAATTCCCCCAAATAGAGAGATAAAAAGACCTTGAGAGTAAGGAAGGACAAGGTAGCACCCCAACAAGATGAAGCCTCCTACACCCCCAATAAAGACTTCAAATGAAGATTTTTTCTTTCTATTAAGGGATTATAAATTTTTTGGCAACTTACTCAAAATTCCAGCAATAATGAATAACAACTACTTGTCATGAATGAGCTCTTGAATATAGTGTGTTGTTTACTATGATAAACTCATTGTTCATATAAAATCTAGTATCGTTCAAGTGTAACCATCTAGGATTTGTAGAGTCTAAAATGCAAGAGGGATATCTACGACTCATTCATTGACCCATATTCTTAGTGATCTTGAATATATAAATTTGTAACTTCTCAAAGATCATTAATAGTAGGTGACATAAACAATAGATTGATGATTCTATTGGGGAGTGTCTAGAATAAATTAATTTGTTGAGAAGACTCAAAAAGTTTAAATAAATTTTAGATTCTCAAAGTTTATTTTCCATGAAGGGTGGTGACTCTATTGATACAATCCTAGTAATATTTTCTGAAGAATTAGTATGGACAAAAGAAGGTTATTATTCAACGGTCATCCTAAAAAGAAGCTAGTTGGTGATATGAATAAAAAGGAATGCCCTACATGGAAAGATACAAATATTGATAAGTAATCTACAAGATTTTTTTATTTGAATAAGAATAATATTACAAATCAAATAATGAAAAAATAAACAATTTTGGTATCATAGTGATAAACTTGCTTTTGGAGGCCCAAAATAGGGAGACATGGGGATGAATGACATTGTTCTAAACATAAAAAATGATAGATGCCATCATGAATTCTAGAAGGTAAAGGGAGGAAGAATCTCATCTACACGAGTCATTTATGGAAAGAATGAATATAAGATAGAATTCACTCTATGATGACATGACAACTTCATAGCTAATAAAATAATAATCCCTATTGGTACAAATATTATACAATATATTAAGAAAATGAAGAGGAATAGCCTAAACTAAAACCAAATTTTAGAAATCAAGGTAAAGATCTTTGTCAAAGAATGACTAACTTGAGAGAAGAAATGGCTAAGATTGAAGTTGAGAAAGCTTAGGAGGATCTCAAAATAGGAATTCAAAATACACAGATTATTTGTATGTATTGTGTTGTTCCTTGTCGTTTGAATGTAGCTTGTCTCAAATTTATTTAGATTCTTATTCACAGATTTTTTGATTTATTTGCCTTTATGTTATATGTGTGTGTGTGTGTGTGTGTGTGTGTGTGTGTGTGTGTGTTCATATGTATAATTATTTTATATACATCTGTGTTATATATGGCTTGGTTCATTTATATTTTGATTCTTATTTATATTTATTTTCTTTTGTGTTATATATGTTTGTATATATGTATTACTAATATATGTGCTATATATGTATGTGTATATGTATTATTAATATATAATGTATTACTAATATATTGTTTCATTTATGTTTTGATTCATATATATGTGTGTGTGTGTGTGTGTGTGTTTTTATATCTATATTTGCTTTTGTGCTATATTTTTATGTATGTATGTATTACTAATATATATGTGTGTTCGTATATTTTTTGATTTTTATATATTATATATATATATATGTATATGTGCATATAAATTTTATTTATTTGTATTTTTGTGTTGGATTGTGTTGTTCTTTTGTTTGATTTCAGCTTGGTTCTTTTTTCTTTTTGTTTCTTATATATATATATATATAAATGCTTTTTTATTTTCTAATTTTTATTCTTTGCTTTGTATGTTTGTATGTTTGTTTGTTTATGTGTTTTGTGCTTATGTTAGTGTATGTATACATCTTTAATTGTATGTTTGTTTATTTTATTCTATATGTTTGTTCTCCTTTACCATTAGCTTCCTTCTTTATTATTTTTCCACTTGGTTCGATTTTTTGATTTATTATTTGTTTACTTGGTTTTAAATCTTGCTTAGTTGGGTTGCCATTCTTTAATTAATTACTCCTTTGTGTTTTACGGTCTTATTAGTGTAATCATTTCCTTCTTCCCCTTGATTCTTGTGCCTTTTTTCCTCACCCTCCCTCCTTTTTATTCAACTCTTGGTCTGCAACTATTCATTTTACTCCTTATGCTCTCCTTTATCCTGATGATGGATCATGAAGTGTGTTTTGAAACATTGATTTAAAAAAATGCAACACAATATAAGCTAGAAACACTCACCAATAATCCTCATGGATTGTGGAGATCTCTTATCACTAATTAAATTAATGGGCGTTTATATATACATATTATTATCCCACCCTTTATACATATATATATACCTTTAATAATAAAATATTCTTTTGTTACCCCTCCTTTTATAATAATTCCAACTTTTATTAATATATTATATTATGCTAATTAATATGTCAATTAAATTATATTTATATATTATAATCAATAATATAAATGTTAACATATTAATTATATACTAACAACATCAATAAAAATATTTTGAAATGACCGTGGGTGGGAGGAAGTCTGCTCTACAATGGGCAGATGGGTTGGTTGCAACGGTGGACTCGACTCTGCTTCAGGCGGATGGGTTGGTTGCGGCTATGGCCACGTCTCTGGCTGGAGTTGTGGGCAGGGTTTCTTCTCTTGGTGTGGGTGTTGTGCCTATCCCTTTTGATGTTCTGTGTTCTGCTAAGGGGTCATTGGCTGCTTCCTCCTTCGTGCTTGGTGCGGAGTCTGTTGGTTGCGCTGTCCCTGTTTCCACTGGGGGTTCCACTAGCCTAGTTCTTGGCTCTGGTTTCCTTGGTCTCTCATCTATCGGGTGCCCCACTGCCTTGTTTCCTGTGGATGAGATTGCTTGTGGGCTTGTGGGCCCTGCTCTTGCCCATCGTTTAGTTCCTCCTGCTGCTGCTGCTACGGGTAAGACCAGATCTTTTTCTGATGCTGCTAGGGGGGGTGCTCGACCTCCTCCTCATGCTTGTAGGTCCCTTCCCTGCACCTGGGATTCCCCTGTGGTCGTTTGTGGACTTGAGATCATTGAAAATGAGGATTATTACTCGAAAACAAGGGTGGTCTGCAGGTTCAATGGCTTTTGGCCCTCCCTCCTAGATCTCCACAATTAGGTGTTGGTTTATTGGAAACCTTTGGTTGTTGAGGGAATCGAGCTCTACCCTTGCTCTAGGGGTTTCTTTATTGCTACCTTTGCCTCCCCTCTTGAGCAGATCAGTGTTTTGGATAGGGGGTGGATGTGGGGTATTCATTCTTTGTCCATCAGGCCTTGGTCTCGCTCTTTCAACCCCCTTACGGAGCCGTTGAACACCAGACCGATTTGAGTTCGCCTGCCTAATCTTCCTCTCCATTTTTGGGAGGAATCTTGCTTTGAGGCCATTGGCAACTCCATTGGTCATTTCCTTATGGTGGACTCTACAACTCGTGAGTTTGGACATACTACGATTACTCGTTTGCTAATTGATTTGGACATCTCCAAACCTCTCCATGGGGATGTGGTTCTGCTGGTGGAGGACCGACCTTGGAAGTAGCTCTTGGACTATGAGGGTCTCCCCTTCCGGTGTAGGAGGTGTTTTAATGTGGGTCATTTAGCTGCTGCCTGTCCTCTTCCCCCCCGCAAGGGCACTGCGACTTGGTGGAAGGACACTCTCTTGGACCACCTCACGGTGGGCTCTTCTCTGAATTCTTCTGCTACTGGGGAGGACAAGCTTTTTGCTCCTCTCTCGACCTTCCCTTCTAAGGATCCTCTTTTGTTTCATTCTGTTGATGTTGTTCAGACTATGCCTGACCGATCTTTAGATTCTGTTGTCGATGCTCTGTCAGCCCCAGTCAGCCCTTTGCAGAACTCCTCTTTGGTTCCTATGGTTGACTCGATCTCTATTTCTTCGTTTCCATCTCCTTCTTTGCCTGGTGGCTCCTCTTCTGTGGTGTCTAGGGTGGAGCCGCTCCTCACTCCTTCCCCGTTAGTTCCTTGTTCTGAGCCCCCTTGGTCAGTTTTCTTGCGGAAGAAGAAGGGGCTCCCTCCTTCTACTGCTGCTTCTCAGCCCTAGACTCGTGGAGCCAGCCTTGACCCCTATGTTTCTGGGTTTGCTTAATTTTTTTGGGTCTCTACAGCTGTCCGTCAACTGTTGCTAGTTTTTCCTCTAGTTCAAAATTCTTCTTGAACTATGTTTTCTTTTGGCCTTTGAGCCCTATGTATAGGGTACAACACCTTGTAAATGCTGCTTAAATTTTCAAAAACATATTAATTATATCATTTATATTTCTTATAATACATTAATATGATACACAATTTATCTTTTAATTCCTTTACACAAATAAATTTTAGAGAGTCATAAAGTAATCAATTT
>CM021107.1:610324555-610514226 GCA_007115665.2 Sequoiadendron giganteum | reverse complement strand
TAACCAAAATATAAAGTAAATCCCATTAGCTAAGATTACAAAACACATAGGTTTAAAGAATATCAATGGACACAGGAGTAGTAGAAATTGAAAATTTTTATTAGAAACAAGCCAAAAATATTTTGTAACATTCACAGCTAAAGGAAAACAGTCCTCCCATCACTACCACGAAATTTCTAAAAAAAAGAAAGAAAAAACTCTCCAAATAAAGGAAAAGGAAAACCAAAGAAAACAACTATCTAGACTAATAGTCGCACAGACCAAAATCCAAAGTAACGAATTGAAAAAGGGAATCAATTGTCAATTGTTATGTATCCACCTAGTCATAGACAGATTCGGCAGTTACATCATCTTCCCTGCCTTTAAAAAGGTCTAAAACTCTTGATTTAGAATAATCTAATCTTGTAAGCTTCAGGAGATCCTCTTCAGTGCTCCAAGTTCTATTGGAAATTTTAGGAAAACCCATCCATTTCACTAAATACATCTTGTAGTTCTTGGATCTTGTGGCAACAATCTTAGTATCCACAACCTTTTGAATCTTCTCTCTTCTTCTCCATGGCAAAGCACTGGGCAATTCTTTCTGCACATTTTCATCAAGGATCGGTTCAAGACCAGGATAGTAGGGATAAATATCAACAACATTAAAAATTGGGCTTATATCTAAGTCCTTAGGAAAATCCAATAGATAGGCATTCTCATTGATTTTCTTTAGTATTTTACATGGTCCTATTTTTTTGGGTTTCAATTTTTTGTAAGTGCCATGAGGAGATATTTCTTTTCACAAATACACCATGACTTGTTCACCCTCTTCATATACTTTCTCTTATCGATGCAAATCAACATCCTTTTATATTTCCAATTGGTTGTTGTATTTTGTGCCTCACTTGTTACTATATTTCTTATATATGCCTTACAAAGTCCTCTACTTCTTGACTAACCCATTTTCCATTCATAAGATCACTAAGATTGATAACCCCTTTAGGATTGCTTCCCAAAACAACTTGCAAAGGAGACTTACTAGTTGACATATTGATGCTTGAGTTAAAAGAAAACTTATCCTGTGCCAAAATCAAATCCCAGTGTCTTGGATTTTCACCAATCAAACATCGAAGCAAATTACCCAAACTCCTATTAACCACTTCAGTTTGTTCATCCATTTGTGGATGATAGGTTGAACTATACTACAATTTACTATCAAGATTTTTCCACAAGGTCCTCTAAAAGTGACTTAAGAACTTTGTATCACGATCACTAGTAATAGTTTTGGGAAATCCATGCAAGTGAACAATTTCCTTAAAAAATAAATCAGCAACCTTACTTGCATCTATAGTATTTTTGCATGGAATGAAGTGGGACATCTTTGAAAACCGATCCACAACAACAAAAATGGAATCATTTCCTCATTGTGTACATGGTAATGTCAACACAAAATTTGTGGAGATGTCAATCCAAGGTCCCCTAGGAACAAGTAAGGTTTTTTATAAACCTATGTTCTACTGCACCCTTAGAAACTTGACAAGCTCTATAAGAAAAAATAAACTTATTCACTTCCTTCCTTAGTTGAGGCCAAAAAATATTCTCACTTACTAATCCATAAGTCTTGTCCATTCCAAAGTTTCCCCCCAATCCATTTGAATGTATTTCTTGAATCAGGTTTTCCCTCTTAGACCCAAGGGGAATACAAATTTGGCATCCTCTAAATAAAAATACATTTTCCAATAAGTAGTCTTCAAATAATTTACTCCTTACATCAATAGGACTATTGAGGGCAACAATCACTTCGCTGAAATAGGGATATGCTGCATATTCTCCTTTCATTTCCTCAAACCCAACATTCTCATTGGTCATTGAAATAAGTAGGTGGCGTCTTCTACTTAAAGCATCAACTACCACATTAGTTTTACCACTCAAATGTTGAACAAAAAATGTATAATCCTACAAAAAGGAGACCCATTTAGCACATTTATGGGATAATTTGGCTTGTGAGTTGATATATTTCAATGCTTGATTGTTTCTCAATAAAATGAATTCTCTATGCAACAAGTAGTGCCTCCATTGTTTCAATGTTTGGACAATAGCATATAATTCTTTATCATAAGTGTCATATCTCTTCTTGGAATCATTTAGTTTTTCACTAAAGTAGGCGATTGGTCTACCCTCTTGACTCAACACACCTCCAATGGCTACAATAGAAGCATCACACTCAATGATAAAAAAAATCTCAAATTCGAGAAAATCAAGTATAGGGGCCTCAACTACATTCCTTTTAAGCTATTCAAAACTTGTTTGAACTGCTTGGGTCCAAGAAAAAGACTTTCCCTTAGTACAATTAGTCAACGGAGCACATATTCCACTAATTTGTTTGATAAACCTCTTAGAAAAGTTTACTATTTCATGAAAACTCCTTATTTCTGTAATACTTTAAGGGATAGGACATTCAAGTATAGCCTTAACCTTTTTCAGGATCCATACTTACTCCTTCTACTGAAATCACATTTCCAAGGAAAACCAACTTGTCCATACAAAAATCACTTTTTTGAAGATTTATAAACAACCTCTCCCTTCTAAGTGTATCAAAGATAATTTGTAGGTGTGTTAAATGTTCTTCCATTTTCTTGATAAAAATTAGAATATCATTAAAATAGATTATGACAAATTTTCCAATGTAGGCTCTAAATACCTAGTTCATAATGGACATGAAAGTGGTAGGGGCATTATACATTCCAAAAGGAATCACCAACTATTCATATAAACCATCCCTGACTTTAAATGTCATCTTCCATTCATTACCTTCTCAGATTCAAATTTGATAGTAACCACTTCTCAAATCAATCTTGGAGAAAATCTTAGCACCTACCAAAAAATCTAACAAGTCATCCATTCTAGGGAGGGGTATCGATACTTTACCATATCTTTTTGATAGCTCTAGATTTCACACACATCCTCCATTTGCCTCCTTTTTTTGGTGAAAGTAATGCTGGTGTGGCACAAGGACTCAAGCTTTCCCTTATGAACCCCTTTTTTAATAATTCATAAATTTGTCTTCTCATCTCTTCATTTTATTTTGGAGATAATCGATGCATAGATTCATTAGCAAGCTTGGACATTGGCTCTAAGTCAATATGGTGTGTAATCCCTCATGAAGGAGGTAATCCAACTGGCAACTTTGTTGATGTTATATTAGAATATTCTTCCAAAAACTTGTGCATCTCTGGTGGGGGTTGGATCCTACTGGGATCTCTTTCTTCTTTTGGCCATAAAAAATAACAATTTGATCCCTTTCCCTCATTTTAAAAGTTATTATAGCTTGTTGAAACATGCATCCTCTTCTTTCCATGGTTTTAAGAGTATTTTCTTTCCTTTATTTTGAACCTCTTAAGTATTGTCTCCAACCCATTGGGTCACATTTTGATCATGTTGCAAAGGTCTACCCAACAAAAAATGGCATGCATCCATTGGCACTACATTACATAGAACTTCATCCTCATAAGGACCATATTTGAACGCTATGAGACAAGATTTATCCACAAGCACACTATGATCCTTTTTTAACCAAGAAATATTATAGGGACTAGATTTTGGATCACAAGCAAGTTTTAATTTGTTAACCATCTTTGTACTCACTAGATTATCAGTAGATCCACCATCTATTATCACCTTACATACCTTGTCCTTACATTTTCATTTCATCTAGAATACACTTTTCCTTTTCCAATTCCAATTAACTTCAAGAGTTTCCTTTTCTTCAAAAATTAAAGTTCTTCTCAACATTAGGTTTTCTCTTGATTCACCGTCAACTTCTTTGACCAAGGTTTTTCTTCTTCTTGAGCTACCATTACCCTTTTGATATTTTGATGACAGTTTATAGCCTTGTGGCCTTCATCACAAATAAAAAAACTTAAGGGCTTTCACTCCCCCAATGGTAATTATCCACGTCCTCTACCTCTAAAGCTTCCTCTTCACCAAAAATTTGGCCTCACACTTTCATCTAGATCTTTCTCTTTTGTAGGCTTGGAGGAACTCCCTCTCCCTATGTTCTAGTAGTTATCACCTTTCTTACGAATTTTACCTTTCGATTTAGCTTATCTTCTACCCTTAGTGCATATTCATAAGCTTCATCCATTGTAGGTACTTTCAACAATGCGAGCTCATCCTAAAGTTGAAATTTTAGTTCATTGACATACCTAGCTGCAATTAGCCCTTCACTTTCTTGTCTATTTGTTCGAATTTGAAGCCTTATGAACTGTTTAGTATAAGCTTGGACTGACTAATCCTTTTGTTTAAAATTTTGAAATTCTTTAAATAAATTTTTTTGGTAATCAGAGGGTAAAAACTAAGTTCTCAAATGTTTCAGCATCTTAGTCCAAATCCTAATCTTATTTTTCCCTTCTTTTCTTCTTGAAATTTGTACGTTCTCCTACCATAGGGCTACATGCGACTTCAACTTGGATGCAACAATTTTCACTCTTTTCAGATCATCCTCATCAATATCCTCCATGTCAAAGTACTTATCCAATTCTTGGACCCAATCTAAAAAAGTTGTTGGGTTAAGCTCATCCTTAAAATTAGAAATATCAACCTTTTATCTAAGAACTCTATCTTTTTGAGGCTTCAATAAGCCTCTCCATAGGGTCTACAACATTAGCAAAATTCCTATGAAGGTCAACATTTCTCCTACCCCATTCTTCCCCAATTCACATAGACTCCCCTCTAGGCCATTGTTGATTGCTTTGATACCAAAATTGATGTAGATCAAACCTCTATACTTACACTTGAGTCTCCAAATTTTTATGGTTTGCTTCTCAACTTAACCCCATAACACCCTATAGGAAAATGAATTGAAATACACTCAACATTTTATTCAACAACCAAAATATGAAGTGAATCCCATTAGCTAAGATTACAAAAAACACATAGAATGAAAGAACAACAATGGATGCAGGAGTAATAGAAATATAATTTTTTTGATTAGAAACAAGCCAAAAATATTCCATAACATTCACAGCTGAAGGAAAATAATCATCCCATCACTACCAAGAAATTTCTTAAAACAAAGAAAGAAAAAACTCTCTAAATAAAGGAGAAGGAAAAATAGAAAAACAATAGTCCAGACTGATAGTCGCACAAACCAAAAAAGAAAGTAACAAATTGACAAAGGGAGCCAGTTGTCAACCGTTACAGATCCACCCAATCATGGACACATTTAGTGGTTACATCACTCTCAATTCTTCTCTCTACCTCCCTATCTCTCTTTATCTCTCTACCTATCCCACTCTATCTCTCTATATCTCCCTTTATCTATATCACTCCCTCTCTCCCTTTCTATCTACCCCTATTTCCCTCTCCCCTTCTCTCTCTCCCTCACTCTTTCTCTTATTCACTTCATCTCTCTCGCTCTATACCTCTAACCATCTATTTCTCTCTTTATCTCCCTCTCCCTTCTCTATCTCTTTTTATCCACATATTTCTCTACCTCTTTCTCCTTATCTCTCTCTATCTCTCTCCCTATCTCTCTATCTCTTTCCCTCTCCCTATCTATCTCTCTATATATCCCTCTCTCTAACTCTCTCTATATATTGAGTTCTCTCTCTCTATATATATATGTGTGTATATCCCCATCTCTCCCTCCATATCTCTCTCCATGTCCCCCTCTCTCTATATCTCCCTATATCTCTATCTCTTTATCACTCTATCTCACCATCTCTCTCTATCTCTCCATCTCCCTCTTCCTGTATATCTCTCTATCTCTTCCTCTCTATCTCTCCATCTATATCTCTGTATATTTATCTCCCCCTCTCCCTCTATCTATTATGCCCTTACCCCTATACTATGTATCAGGTTATTAGTAGTCAACTTGTGGCTATCTTAACTTTTAATTAATTCATATTATCATTATTATATTTTTTTTAGTTATTTAGATCAACATAGGGCTTATATAGGGTTATCTAAGTTGGCCTGGGTGATATCCTAGGCATAAATAGGTATATATAGGAGGTTGTGAGTCTTATTTCATCATCATATCGTGAAGTGTGTTCTCATTGGAGATATTTGGAGGTTTTCCCCCTCAAAGTAGCTTGTTATTCTTAGTTATTATCAAGTATTTGCAACATATTACATATCACATTCTTCTATTATGCAAGTTCATTACAAGTGGTATCAGAGCATGATCTTAGCATCGTTATGATAAGGCATTTTTTTTTCAATTTTAGAGGTCATTTTTTGAAACCCTTATCTCAAAAAATTTGGCAAATTTTTGTATGATTTTAAAGGGTTTTTTAAGGACATTTTAAGAAGCTACACTCTAGATTTCAGAAGAATTGGAGTAGAATTGAGGGAGTTATTATAGAATTAGGGTTTCTTCCCAATTTATTTGGAAAACACATATCTCCCACATATTGATGAATTTGTTTCTATTTTTTGTGGCTTGTTTGAAACATATTATAGGAGGCTATAGTCCAATTTTAAGATTAATTGAAGCAAAAATAATTGAATTATTTAAAAATTAGGGTTTTCAAAAAAATTGCTCTCAAGGATGCAAATCACTTAATCTTGGGGAGATTTTTCTATTGGAGTGCGACCTAGGCCTTGGTAAGTTACAAAAAAAGGTTTAAAATATTTTGACTTTATTTGGGTGATTTATTGCAAAATTATCTTTCTAGACCTTCTTTAGAACAAAAAGTAGCCACAAAAAAAGAAAATGAAAGAGAAAGAGAAAGAACACGAGCAAGACAATAGTAGGAACAAGAAGAACAAGAACAAGAAGTAGCAGTAGAAGAAGAAGCAAAAGTAAAAAAGAGAAAGAGAAAGAACAAAAACAAGAGTAAGAGCAAGAGTAGGAAAAGAAGAGAAAGTAAAAAAGGAGATGAAGAAGAAGAAAAAGAAAAAGAAAAAAGTTAGCATTGAGGACAATGATTTTGTAAAGAGGAGGGCAATGTTGTGCCCTTACCACTATAGTATGTATTAGGTTATGAGTAGTCATCTTGTGGTTACCTTAACTATTAATTAAGTCATATTATCATTATTATATTGTTATTTAGTTATTTAAGTCAACCTAGACCTTATATAGGGTTATCTAAGTTGGCCTGGATGATATCCTAGACATAAATAGGTATATATAGGAGGTTGTGAGTCTTATTTCATCATCATATTGTGAAGTGTGTTCTAATTAGAGATATTTGGAGGTTTTCTCCCTCAAAGTGGCTTGTTATTCTCAGTTATTATCAAGTATTTGCAACATATTCAGTATCATATTCTTCTATTGTGCAAGTTATTTCATAGCTACTTCATTACACTATCTTTATTTATACCTCTACCTTCCTCTCTCCCCCTTCTATCTCTACACATGTCTCCCTCTATCACTCTTCCTCTCCACCTTCCTAGACCTCTATATCTATACCTCTTTTCCTCTCCATCTCTAACTCTATGTCTCCATATTTCTTCTTACATCTCTTTTTACATCTCTTTTTCTATCTATATCTTTTTATCTCTTCATCTCTCTCTACCCCTATATCTCTCCCTCTCCTCCATCTCCGTCTCCATATCTCTAGCCATCTCCATCTCCATATCCATATCCATATCCATATCCATAGCCATCTCCATCTCCATCTCTATCTTACTCTATATATATATCCTCTATCTCTGTCTCCTTACTTCTATCTCTCCCTTTTTCTATCCCTCTCTCCCCCTCTCTCTGTATTGCAAACATAACATGAGCTTGTTGGTAATGGAGCATAATTACCTTCATGATTTAAAGGTTTTGTTTCAATAATGTTTGAATCCATGTAAGTGGACGCATAGTTTATTTGAAGCTATCACTTCTCCATTGAAACCTTTGTTGCACAAACATCATTTGCTAATTAGTCTACCAATTGAACTCACACACTACACAAATATATGCAAAAAGAGACCATTTTTTCCATAATTTACCCCTCTCTCCCTCTCTTTCAACATGAACCTAATTAGTTTCTTGAAACAATCTCTCTCTCTCCCTCCTTCTCTATATCTCCCCATCTCTCCCCCTATCTCTCTCTCTCTCCCTCTCCCCCTCTCTCTATATCTCCTTATATCTCTATTTCTTTATCACGCTATCTCACCATCTCTCTATATCTCCATCTCCCTCTTCCTCTATATCTCTCTATCTCTCAATTTATATCTCTCTATCTATCTCTATATTTATCTCTCCTCTCCCTCTATCTCTCTATCTATTTCTCTCCCTCTATCTTCATGTCTACCTCTATCTTCCTCTCTCTCCCTCTATCTTTATTTATATCTCTACCTTCCTCTCTCCCCCTTCTATCTCTAACATGCCTCCCTCTATCACTCTCCCTCTCCATTTTCCTAGACCTCTATATCTATACCTCTTTTCCTCTCTATCTCTATCTCTCCATATTTCTTTTTGCATCTCTTCTATATCTCTCAATCTCTGTCTACCCCTATCTCCCCCTCTCCTTCTCTCTATATCCCTATTCTTCTCCATCTCCATCTCCATCTCCATCTCCATATCCATAGCCATCTCCATCTCCATCTCTATCTTACTCTATATATCTATCCTCTATCTTTGTCTCCTTACCTCTATCTCTCCCTTTTTCTATCCCTCTCTCCCCCTCTCTCCCCTCTCTCCCTATTGCAAACATAACATGAGCTTGTTGGTAATGGAGCCTAATTACCTTCATGATTCAAAGGTTTTGTTTTGGTAGTGTTTGAATCCATGTAAGTGGACACATAGTTGATTTGAAGCTATCACTTCTCCATTGAAACCTTTGTTTCACAAACATCATTTGCCAATTGGCCTACCAATTGAACTCATGCACTACACAAATATATGCAAAAAGGAGATCATTTTTTCCGTAATTCACCCTCTCTCCCTCTCTCTCAACATGAGCCTAATTAGTTTCTTGAAACAATCTCCAAACATCATTTGCCAATTGGCCTACCAATTGAACTCATGCACTACACAAATATCCCCTCCCCCACCTCTTCCCCCTCGCCTCTCTCTCTGCCTCTTCTTCCCTTCCTCTCTCTCTCCCCATAAGTGGATGCATAGTTAATTTTTTAAATGGTCTACCAATGTAACTCATGTACTAAAGAAATATATGCAAAGCACCTTCCACACCTTTTCGGCGTACCCATTGCACACCAAGGTGCGTTTGCGAGAGAGAGAGAGAGATAGAGATAGAGAGAGAGAGTATTTATCCAAATAAAAAAAAGAGGGATACAAATAAAATAAGTGAAATAATTGCACTACATAAATACTCTCGCCCTCCCCCTCCTCCTCCTGCCCCTCTCTCTCCCCCTCATCTCTCTCTCTCTCTAAATGGATGCATAGTTAATTTTTTAAATGGCCTACCCATGTACCTCATGTACTACACAAACATATGCAAACTACCCATGTACCTAATGTACTACACAAATATATGCAAACCACCTTCCACACCTCTTCGATGCACCCATTGCACACCAAGGTGTGTTTGCTAGTATTACAACTGATCTGATTATCAAAGGTTTTCATCCTCTTTTTTGTCTCCCTAACATCACCAATCACCGCTCTATAACCTCATGTCCCCATGCGGCTGCTTAAATCTATTTTTTGGTTAAATTTAAGTAGTAGGAGTGTCTCATGCATAAATTTTATTGTTGAGAAAGAATAATTTGGAATCTTTTCCTATTTTGATGGAGCAACTATTGTTTAGGAAGTGAAAATAAGCTGTGGGAAAAGAAGGGGGCTGGAAATAAGCAGCAACTGCATATTGTTAAAAATCCACGTAGCAATCTGTATAAACAAAAACTGTTGATGTCAAATTTGACATGCAGGGCCAATAGTGAAGTCAGCAAATTTAATTTGAAGTCTTGGGGAAGGCTGTTGTATCCTTCGTGGCAACTGGGAAAGACGAATGTAGCAAAGAGGCGTCAGTGTTGGCAGACGCATGACCTCCTCTCACGCATGGCGCAACATACAATTATAACTCAACACCATATTTATCTCAAAAATACACTAAAAAAATAATAGAACACAATTATTCTTCTACACTAAACACATAATTATTAATTGTCCTTTATGGTACATATTGTTAGAGTTCAATTAGGATTAGGTATAGGGTTCAATTAGAGTCTAATTAGGGTAAGAGTTAGGGTTAGGACTAGGCTTCAATTAGGGTTAGTGTTAGAGTTCAATTAAGATTAGGGTTAGGGTTGGAGTATGGTTCAATTAAGGTTAGGGTTAGGGTTCGATTTCAATTATGGTTAGGGTTTAACTAGCATACATATATTAAGTATTAATATATATAAAATATGTTGAGAGTTATCCTTCTCGAGGCACCTATTTTCATTATATATTTTATATGACATTGTCAAATGTCAAAATCACAATAGCTATTTTTAATATTTGGCCTTTGCTCACATTGATGGATGACAATGTATAATGTCAATATCAAGTTGCAAGTGCTATGGATGGAGGGAATTCTACATGTTTAAAATCAACTTACCTAATCTCTATTTGGCATACTAATCTCTATTCATCATATTATATTATCAAAATCATTATAGCTTACCTATAAGTGGGTGTTCTACAAAATTGAAAGAATATTAAAATGCAAATCACTCAACCTGATAAGCAAACCATGCTTGTAATGTTGGATTACCTAACATGCTCCAGCCAAATTTTACCTAAATCCTAACTTCCAACAGTCAAACAAATCCCATTTTTTCCTGCTTGCACTTGACACAAACTGAAAACATTCCTCCAAAGAGGAAGTTCATCCAAGCAAGATCTCAAGTCACTTGAAGAGGTGTTTGTTGACTAGTTCCAACTTGATATTCCCCCAAATGGTAAAATAAAAAGCAAGTTTGGAAAATTAAAAGGAAAATACACTCGACAAAGTAAAAATTCACCTAATCCATCCAAGCCAGGCAAATTATCCAAAACGCCAACATCAAAAGTTAAAACAAAGCCATATTTGTATTCACAAAGTTGGTTTTAAATAGCAATACAAAGTGAAAATCATTTGACTTGGATACTTTATGGACGTATTTTATCAGAATGTTGACCTCCAACTATCAAATGCAAATCAATTTTTCATAAATTTCAATTAGAAAATATCCTTCAAATTTTACTTGATATACAAACTGAAAATATTCATAAAAAGTAAAGTCCAACCGATCAAGATGTTGGCGAAGTTTCTGACCATTTCTATTAACATTATTGTAATGCTGAACCCTAATCTAAATTAACCCTATCATTATGGAGGCATCTATTGCACAGAGAAAAAATGATGAAAATAAGCGTTTCGAAAAGGATAATTCTCGACGTATTTTATATATATTATTATTTAATATATGTATGCTAATTCAATATTTTAGTGACCAAGTAGTCTTGATTTTAAGTTCCACAAATCTGCAACAGAGTACTGGTCTTTGAGATTATTGACTACTAAGTGTAAAAACAGTTATATCTGGGCGGCAAGCAATTAGAGTGCAGCATACATAATTTTTTGATTATGAGATTGTGAAGCTCAGGGTTCAAATGCATTTATAATATTTTTTTTCAGGGTTTTCATATAAGTGGATGCAAACCTGATTTATTGGGTTTCAACAGCATAGTTTTAGTCATTCTTCATCCAGAAAACCCAAGGAATACTCCAAATCATTGATCAAATCTGGATAGTAACCCAGGGAGTTATCCAAATTGTCACAATTCCCTTTCCGTTATATATCAGTAGAATTACATGCATTCACCTTTAGGTAAAAAGGGTTTTACAATCATTATCATATGGCGACAGTTGCTGCACATGGTCAGAACATTTTATTATATTCTAAGCTTCTCCTTAACTATCTTGCATGCGGGAATATCAGCAATGCCCGCCAAGTCTTTGAGAAACTGGACAACCCAAATATTTTCCAATGGAATGGATTGATCATAGATTATGCCAGACACGGGCTTCATGAACAAGTGATTAGCTTGTTTAATAGATTGCAGAAAACATACAATAAACCTGATAAATATACCTTTCCCAGCGTTCTCAAAGCCTGTGGAAGTTTAGCAGATGCGCAGGGTGGGGAGAAGGTTCATAATTACATAATTAAATGTGGGCTCGAATCGAATGTTGTTGTCACGAGAACTCTCGTGGGCATGTATGCAAAATGCAGGAGTATGAGTAATGCAAGGAAACTGTTTGACAATATGTCTGACAGAGATGTGGTAGCATGGAACACTATGATTGCTTGTCATGCCCAGAGTGGGCAATTGGAAGAAGCTTTACAAGATCATATATATTTACATTTGAAAAATCTTTTACAAATTTGTTTTGAAACTTCTCTTTCATATACATTGTTATATTGTTCTAATTTTTCTTTTAAATCATTTATCTCTTGAAAAAAATCTCCAAATTGATGGAATCTCATTATTTTTTGTTATGTCAAGCCAATTAAGGATGCTAATTTAATGAATTACAATAGATAATTTTCTTACAAATTAGACTTGTCACTCCTTTTTAAACACAAATTATAAATGCATTTTTATTCGTTGACCTTTTAAATCCTCCTAAAATGAGAGATAATTGAATGTGTGTGTTGTCTGAAATGAATAGAAACAAATCTTTTTATACCAATACATAATAATTTACATAAGCACCCACACACACATAAATTTTGGTGAGAAAGGCAAAGGGGACAATAGGCCAAATTGAATTTAGACAAGTTGAGTTCATACTTATGAGGATCACCCCATGATTGTGGACTTGACCTAGGATAAAATAGATGGATTAGATCACGATAAAGTGAATAATAAACATAAGATCTTGTGTAGATAAAAGTGAGGCAAACATAGAGTTTAAGAGTCAATGCATATATTATTATGGATAATTAGAAGGATAGATCAAATATATGAAAACATAAAGTGAAGAATAAACATAAGATCTTGTGTAGATAAAAGTGAGGTAAAATCTATGTAAATGTGTCTGACTTTACATTAAAATATGACATTTATCATCATGCATATGTATGAAAACATTGTCCAAAAATAAACACCAAATTAAAGATAAAGTTATCCCCATATAAATTGTTCACCCTTATAATTATATAAAGATAAATGAATCAATTTTGATCCTTACAATTATATAAAAAAATAAATTGTTGAAATAATTTAAAAAAAAAAATCATTTTTCATCTTTACACTTATATAAAAAATATATAAAAAATAAAACTATTAAAATAATTAAAAATAAAGATAAAATGAAAAAATAGAACTTTTAAGAAATAATTAAAAATAAAAATAAAGTCAAAATTTAATATAAAGACGAATAATTTTCCATCCTTACAATTATATAAAAAATAAAATTGTTGAAATAATTAAAAATAACCATTTAAAATAAAACTATTAATATAATTAAAAATAAGATAAAATGAAAAATAAAACTGTTAAGAAATAATTAAAAATAAAACTAAAACCACAATTTTATATAAAGATAAATGAATCATTTTTCATCCTTATAATTACTAGCATACATATATTATTTATTAATAATATTTATAAAAACATTGAGAGATATCTTTACATAACAAATATAGATTTAAAATATTAATATTATTTTGATAGTTATCTTGCTCTTCACAAATACTTAGTAGCATTAGAAGGATAACTTGGTTTTTGTGATTTATTTTTGATTTTGTCAATCAAATCTCTTTAATTTATTTGTCTATATTTGTATCTAAAAGTTTTCTTAATTGATAGGAATAAAAATGAGAAACAAAGTGTTCACTCACTACTAAAAAGTTACCAATTAAATTATTCAGTATTCTATCTCAAATTTGAAATTAGACTTGGTAAGCATATGTATGCTCAAAATATAGTAAAATTAAATAAAACTTAGCAAATCTGACCTTTGAGGTCCACTAATATGGCTGCTCACACATAGAGGATACATTAATTAATTCTATGTATTGTTATTTTATTTATTCTATAATTAGACCTCACCACTAGAGACTAATTTTGCACACGAGAAGTTATCTTTTTTTACATTGATGATACAATTATTTATTGCTAAAGAAATAGTTGAAAGCATTGAACAATATTTAGTATGCAACTTATTTAATTACAAGCGTGAAAACCAAACAATAATTTATATGATTTTTCATTGACATCATCCAATAAACTTAATCTCAACATTAGACTATACAATTTATTCCTACACTCAGTTTAACATGAGGATATAATATGAATCTTTGAATAAACCCCAATGTGAAAACATAAGCATATAATATTTTAATTAAGGGAAAATTTTGGTAGGTGCAAAAGGAAAAGTATAGAAAAATGATTGGCATAGCCTTTTCATTAGCTACAGTAAATTTTGATGTTCACCATATTGTAGATGGTGAGTTGGTTCGTAGATAGTGACCAGGTCACCAAATCTCATTGCCTATGGACCTGAGCAAAGGCTTCCATTTCGTACAATCCATTCTCTCTATCAGAGTGCAACAACTCGCTTTCACCATTGCCTAATTTTCAAGGTCATCATTGACAAGCGAATGAAGGCTTCATTACCTTTCTATTCGATCAAATAATTTGAAAGTCAAATCAGTATAGTGGGATGCAAAGTAATAGATGAAACAAAAATGCAAAGAAGAAATGAATGGGCGATGAATCATAAGAACACCAATGAACACTTAAAAAAAAATCTACCTCTATCACTAACTTTCTACACACATCCTTTTGTAATCCACAAAATTGAATCAAGAGGCGAACACCAACAACAAAGTTGTGCTCACTAATTCGAAGTCTTTTAAAACTACATAATCAATTCCTTCATTAACATGGTAATTGTTTTTTCTAAAAAAATTCTTCCTATTCATCTCCAATATACAGTTCTAAAATATAGGGACAAAGAGAAAAAACTTTCAATTCCTAACAATATCCCTGTAAATAGAAAAATACAGTAAAATAAAACAGAAAAATACATTTAGTGATGCATTTCTCTAGAATTTATAGATCCGTCGTTCTGGCTCCAAATTTTATTGCTCACAACAATCCCACGGCCACAAAAGATAGTGCAATAAGTTTTTTTACTAAATCAACAAATGCAATATTATTTAATTGAATATCAAAATCTGTTACAATGATCTCTTATATAAAGAGTTTTAGAGATAACAACAATAAAGGAAAACTCAAGCAAATAGGTTGCATGAATAAAGAAAGCTAAACAAAGTAGAGCTAAATAATGAAAACATGGCAAAGCTTTAAAAATAGTTTGTATGCATTTATCATGATGCTTCTCTAGATAAATTTATCTTTGATATTCATGCATTTCTCTAATAGTATATAGGCTAGACATCATAGAAAATTGGATTTATAAATCTTAAAGGAAATATGAAAATAAAAAAATTGAGAGACAATAATATTATCTTATTCTTCATCAAACAAAAATCAAATTAGAGATCTAGGAAAAATATTTTAGATTTAGTCATGGGTTAGGCTCTTATGAGCATTCCCACTTTTGCAATTACGCTTAACCCTTTGCCCAAAAAAATCACATTTACATGTGAATGCATGACATCAAATTCATTAACATTACAAAAATGACAGATAAAAACTACTATGTATGCCATGCATGCTAAACAAGAACAACAAAGAATAAATTGCATGAAAAAAAAAAGCTATTGCATGGAGAATATGATTATTTACACCCAATCATCATCCAGTCATATGATTCCATTTCAGTCAAGTATAATTCAATTTTCATTATGGCTAGTCAAAAGATAATACAAAGAATCTAATTTAATTTCAAAACGATAAAAAGGTGATGTTATTGCAAGGCATATGATCCTTGTAATGCTATTGGTCAAAAGCATTCTTTTAAAAAAATCACATACTCACAGATGCAAGCACAAGGATAGTAAAGAAATTCAAATGATGTGACTTTGAGAAAGCACATGCTTTAAACAATTCAACCTGACTGGCAAAGTTCCACTTCCCTCATCGATAATAGCATTGAACTCCTCCAGTACTTCTGAGTTCTTACATGACAAGTGTGCTGCAAACAATTCCAAGCATAAATTTCATACCTCTAGAAGAATTTTAAAGCATAGGTTATAAATCAAAACAAAAAAACATTGATTTTATACTTTATCTAAAAAAAAAGTTGAAAGCTTTAGTAAATTTCAAAATATAAAACTTCAGTCGATGTCTGCCATTCTAACATCAAAATAAATTCAAAGAATAAAAATGTACACGGGTTGTTTGTGTTGGTTCTCAAAAATGTAGGTTTGAACCATGAGAGGTTTCCAAGCTCTCACAACGCTTTCGGCCAACGTACAAGGCCAATTGATGCAATGGTACCTTCTACTCTTTAGGTTCCTATTAGACCTAGGCGGGTGTACCTATATGAATGATGTAGATTTTGAAATATATTTCCCTGTTTGAGCAATCTATTCACAATGGAAAATGGAAGTGAATAGATGCAAATCACTACAAATACTCCTACTCCTACTATGCAAATGAAAGGATTTTGAAATTTTTTTTTATACGAATCTTATCTCTAGGTTGTGGCAGATCAATGCATTCTATCCACATGGGCAATGGAGTCAAAAATATCAGGAATTGAATGTATTTCCCCTTTTGTCTTAATTCAAGTTGTTAGGCACTTTGAAAAATGAAATTCTAATGACTGGCATATAATTTCATTTATTTATGACGTGCATAAATAAGGCTGGAATGTTTTCTTACCAAATTCTACTTCAACAATCCAAAAGAAATCCTAAATCACTGTGACTTACTTGAATGAATTTAATTCTGACTTATAGACACCAACAAATAAAAATCACACAAAGTGGAAAAATGCACCTTGATAAAACATATGCTTGATATGCTTGATTTAAATGATCAGAGGACTTTAGGTTGTAGACAACTAGAAAAGAAATATAAATGGTTATAACACAACAACTGAACATAGAATGGATTTCACCAGTTCAAAATAATTCATCCATTGATTATGTTTCAAAAAAAGTCTATCATAATTTACATTCCCCCAATCTTCATTTTCTGAAAAATCTCCCTATTCTCACTACTAACTCCTTCGTTTAACTGATTTTTTTGAATATTTATACATTACACACCAAAGATCGTGACCCCTAAATTAACCAGTAAAACCATTTGTATTCCCTGGCGAAAACAAAATATTAATTGCATTGCCTTATCGAAAAATTAATCTTCTCAACTATAGTTCTACGTTTTTATTTTGCCACTTTTTCACTCTTTATACTTTATGTTTGTGTGGCCTTTATTCTTACTACTCTACCGTGGTCAACTTGTTGACCAGCCATGGTATAGCGGTGACTGCTTCCCACTAGTCTCTTCTTCTCCTTTCCGCCTTACTACGGTCTCACATTCTTCATCCCACGATATTGCGGTGTCTGGCACTTTCTGTCACCTCCAAGGTTGTCTTTGTTGTTTACCTCTCATTCACCACCTTACCATGGTTACCAACTTTGTCGGCTACGGTACCACGGTAGTCATTTTGCAAACCGTTAACCACTCACCACGGCACCGCAGTCACTGTGTTGACCACACGCGGTGCAGCAATAGACATCTTATGCTTGTTCTCTAACCGCTACCATGCCACTATCTAACCCCTTACCGCAGTAAACCTATCGCTGTGACTTAATGGGTCGGGCAGACAATCCTTTTTTTTTTTTGAAGGTATGTATCTCGTCAAGATATTCCCTCTGTCAACTCAAGTCGCCGAGACATAATGACTTTTCTACCGATGGAACCATACTCGGTGTGACCTTCTTATCTCTCCCCATTGAAGCTTGTCTTATCGATATATTTCTTTCATCGACAAGACCATGAACATTGTCTCACCAACCAAATCCTCTCCCCCCATGTTGGCAAGACTGGTGAGTATCTCGGGCTGTCTTTGGGAACCTTACCTCGACGACCTTTGTGTGGCCGATATATTCCTTTGTACTTCGAGCGGTAAGATATATATAACTTCGATATGACCTCATACCATCATGTCAATGAGTGTTATCTTGCCGATATGATTTATTTTCCTTATGAAAACCGTGAACTAACATATATCCTCAAACGAAGCTTTATCGGTATGACAGTCTTCACCTCTTGCCGATATGCTAAAAAAATGAGTTAGTACAAATTGAAATATGGATCGGTGAGACCCGGGTCACCTTATGTCGATATGATTTACATATACAAATGCTCAAGGCTAGTTGAGTTATATGGGACCATGTGATAGAATGAACATTGGTGAATATGCTATATGAAGGAAATTTTATACTTGTAGTATGGGTTCTTTGGGAGATTTATGAGTATAAATAGCTATAAAATTTTCAAAATTTCACAGTTCTAATAGTGGCTCATGTTGGGGATGAGTGGTTGTGTAATCACTGCAAGAATCCAAAATGCAACTAGGAGAGCAAACCAAGACAAAGGATGAAAATGAAGGAAATGGCAGATGGAGGGAATGAAAAGATGAAAGAGATGGAAGACGAAAGATGGAGCATGGAGGGTGAAGATGAGAGTGACCCTACACTACTGTACATGGAAGGAAAACAAAGTTTTCAATAAGGGAACTTTTGAGAATGTCCATGTACTAGAAAATCCTAGACCCATTGGAATTCCTAAACTACTGTGCATGGAAAAGAATGTTTAAAGAGGTTTACTAAGAATTGTCCATGCACTGGAAATACTTAACACTCTGCAATTCCTCAAGAGAAGAAATGCTTCGAGAATTGCCCATGTATAGACAACTCCTGCTCATCTCCAGACATGTTCTGTAGGAAATAAGAATTTTCACCTCCTTTACCAGTTATCACAAAAGAGCCCAGTCATAAAGCTTCAAACTTTCCATACTTCCCCTTCTCCTAACACCGAGCATTCCACATCAACACTAAGTCATTTTCTTCAAACTTTCTCTCCTCGGCCTTCCTATCAAAAAGATAATTCATTTGTGACTACAATTTCACATTCTGCTTCTGAGCCATTCTTCTCACTTCATCAAGTTTTGCAAGCTACTCCATTCTTTCCTCCATTGGTTCACAAATATCCAAGTCTTCTTGTAGAATGAAATTATAAACTGGCAAAAGGTTTTGTAGTGGCATCTTAGCTTGTGTCCCATACACCAATTCAAATAGGAATTTTCCAATTGCCTTCTTCATTGTAATCCTATTTGCCCATGCAACCAGTCTTAACTTTGAATCCCATGCCTTTTTATTTGTATCACGCATCCTCCTTACTATTTTCAAAAGACTCTCATTACTTGACTCTACCTGACCATTGGCTTGTGGATGATATGGGGCAGAATAAGAAACATTAATGCCATATGTTTCACAAAAATATCTAAACTCATCAAATCTAAAACACATCCCATTATCTGTGATCAATCTGACCAGGGTGCCAAATCTGGTTATAACATTCTCCATCAGAAATTTCACTACCACCTTGCTTGTAGCTTGCTTAGTTGGGACAGCCTCCACCCACTTAGTAAAATAATTTGTGGCCACTAGTATCCACCTATGTCCTCCACTTGACATTTCTTGTATTTCTCCAATGAAATCAACTCCCCATTGGTGAAAAGGTGTTTTTGCCTGCAAGGGCCTAAGTGGCAATGCTCCTTGGTACTTCAACTTCCACAAAATTTTTTGATAAGCCTCACATTTCCTCACATGTGCAAAAGAGTCATTGAACACCTTAGGCCAATAATAACCAGCCCTGGGAATCTTATGTGTAGTGGTCTTAGCATAATAATGGCCTCCACACACCCCTTCATGCATTTCTCTCAAGAAATATTTTGCCTGGGATTCATCTAGACATAACAACAATATACCATCCCTATTCTTCCAGAATAAGTCCCCTTCTATAAAAACATATTTAGAAGCCTGTAACTTCAAAGTTCTCCTTTGATTATCATTCAATCCTTCAGGGCACTTCATGTGTTTAAGGTAATACATCATATTTGTATACCATGAAGTATGTTCAATACTTGCAACAACCTCTTCCTTACCTTCTACATTGCAGATTTGGTTTGCTTCAATATTTGTTTCTGCCATCAGCCTGGCCAGACCCTGTCCCCTTACCAATTTGGCAATGTGAATCTCCATAAGGAATTCTTGGATTTTATTAATCCATCTGCATCTCTTCCCTGTCACTTATGTCTTTACCGAGATATCTTTCATAGCTGCATGTGGGACATAAGCAATTACCTTAGCTCCAACAAGATAAGGTCTGAAAGCTTTGGCTACCTTGACCGATGCATAAGCATGTTTCTCCATAATATCATTCTTCAGTTCTGACCCCTGCAAATATTTGCTGAAAAAAGACACAAGTTGCTCATGACCTTCATCATTCTTCTATAACATAACAACTGCTATGGTGTGAAATGAAGTGAAAGAAAAAATCTGAAACGACTTAGCAAAATCAAGGGATTCTAGGATAGGTGCTTCTTTGATAGCTCTTTTTATAGATATGAAGGCATCCATAGCTTTAGAAGTCCAATCCAGCTTCTCTCCTTTTTTCAACATCTTGGATATAGGTTTAACGATCTCAACAAAATTGGACACAAATCTTCTAACAAAGTTAATTTGGCAAAGAAATGATTGAACAACTTTGACAATTTTGTGAATGGGAATTTTATCTATGGCATCTACTCTTTCAGGATATATCCTAATCCCATCTTTTGACACAATATGCCCCAAAATTTTACCCTCTGTAACAACAAAATGACATTTTTTAGGATTAAGACTAATACCATACTCCAAAGCTTTGATGAAGATCTTCTCCAAATCCCCCACATGATTTTCTGCCTTTTGGAATAAGCAATGAGATCATCTTGATATACCACCATTATAGAATTAATTAAATCTGCAAATTTGCCACATCCATGGCACTTTGAAAGGTAGCTTCTACATTTGTGAGACCAAATGGAATTCTTACATAGACATACATTCCCCATGGTGTAGTGAATGTTGTCTTGTATTGCTCATATTCTTTGACTTTGACCTAGTTATATCCAGAAAATCCATCCATCATTAACAATAGTTCACATCTTGTTACTTTTTGTAATATTGCCTGCATGTTTCGGAGAGGATAATTATCTTTTAGGGAAGCAACATTCAGATTTATGAAATCTACACACAGTCTTATATCCCTATTTTTCTTCCTAACTAGAAACAAGTTTGAGACCCATGTTGAATTTCTAATGGGTTTAATGATACCTCCATCTCTGAGCTTTGCTAATTCTTCTTGCATCTTAGGTTCCAGAGTTGGGTTGATAGGCCTTTGCTTTTGCCTGAATGGCTTTGTGTTTGGCTTAAGTGGAAATTCATGCTTAAAAAGATCTTCTCTATATGCCTTCAAATCCTCATAAGACCAAGAAAACACATGTTTGTATTTTCTCAGCAATGTAATCAACATTTTCCTGATGGTTGGGCTTATTTTCTTTCCAATATAAACCTTTTTTCGTGCTAATTCACTTCCCAAATTTATTTCTTCAATATCTTCTTTCTTAATAGGCGTCTACTTCATGAGAGAATGATCACTTTCATCATACACTCTCTCCAATGCCACAAGCCCTTTGGGAATCTTGTTGGTTTTAAGCTGTAAAACTTCCTTCCCAAACACAGTCTTTTTCCCATCCATTTCTTCCACAAAAGCATTGAAATCAACCTCCTGTGCTTCATACTGGTCTATACAATGAAGAAACTTCAAAAGGTCAGTATCATCATTAAAAACTTTCCAACTATTTATGTTGTCAGGGACAACAGGTCTTGTTTTGAATTCAACCTGAGA
The DNA here is from genome assembly GCA_007115665.2 of Sequoiadendron giganteum. Lineage (NCBI taxonomy): Eukaryota > Viridiplantae > Streptophyta > Pinopsida > Cupressales > Cupressaceae > Sequoiadendron > Sequoiadendron giganteum. Next base: position 610,492,436 of record CM021107.1, on the reverse strand, counting down.
CACTCCTGCCAAAGTGATATCATGTTTCTTTAAGGCTACATTAGCCAAAAAATCAGCCATCAAATTTTCAAATATATCTATCCAATCAATTGAAAATGCATCAAATAGTTCCAGGGTGGGTGCATGGAAATGGGTAGCAATTCCGTGGACATCCTCACAAAAAAGAAGTTGAAAACCATAATGCGAGTGTGTTATAACGCACTCGCGTTATGTCTCCGTTAAACCTAGGCAAGGTCTCAACGACCACAACTACAAACAAATAATGTGAGCGTGTTATAACGCACTCACGTTATTGACTGTTAAAAGCAAAAAAACAAATGCAAATCTCTCATTTGCATTTGGACTGGTTTTTTTCTTGCACCCATGGCCAAAAACCCCACAATATCGTGCTCGCGTTCTAGGAGGATGATTTCTTCACCAACAATCCCTATTTCTTCACAACGATGGTGCCACGATGAGGAGGAGGTGTGAGAGGTAAGGATTCTATGGTTTTTGTTTTGAATTTGTTAGTTTTAGGTTGAATTTGATATCTATTTGTTTGAAATTTTAGGAGATTTAAATCAACCTGCAAACCCTCAAAATCCTCAACAAGAAGACCAACCAAATCCTCAAGATCAAAATAAACCACAACATCAACCTCCTCCACCAATCACTCAACCCCCTCCTGGCACTCAACAAAATTTAATGAGTGAAATTGAGAACAACAAAAAACAAATTAAGGATTTGATCAATAGGTTGAGTGATCCAAATGGTTCAACCACATAAATAATCACCCTAGCAAATTCATTGAAAGATATGTTAACAAACATAGATTCAATTAGCAAATAGATAACTGGATGGGAAGATAGGAGGTAGGGGCTAGCGACTATTATGCAAATAAACTATCATACAAGGATGTGAAAGATTTAAAACTTACAAAAGGTGATTTGTGCTCTTTATTCACCGACCCATGCACAAATCAAAATCTTACCCTCAATGTGAAGAGGTTTCCTATCCATTGGTGCCACTACCAATAGATGAAGGACCGGTTTTATGATAGGTGGTACATGGTCTTCGATTACCCACCGTGCAAAAATTGCGAGGTCCCGCAATATTTCCTTAGGAAACTATACAGTGAGTTCATATTGAACAAAATCCCAAATTATATTGATATGAGGGATTTCCAGGGGAGAGGTGGGGGGTCAACTCAGGATAGACCTGGTGCACAGCCGGATCCTACGTGGAAAGGTAGATGAGCTCTCGCTAGGCCACCTCATGAGCACGTTGTTATGCTTGTCGTTGTGAAGGAAAGTGCTGACGTAGAGACATTGCAAGCAATCAGCACTTTGACCCAGAGTGTCATCCATCATCCTAACCCTATTCTACAGTGCCATTCAAGGGAGCCTTTGAGTGGTGGCCTTCGAACACATGTGTGTCAATCTTGTGGGGCTACTTGTTCATATGACCCCACCAACACTCAGGAGACTGGTACGTAGGATCCATCTGCAGCTATGGAGATGGAGATGGTAGCTAACATTTTGCATGAGGCATATGGCATTGACAGTCAGGTAAAAGTTAGTGCATGTGTTCATTGAATTTAATTTATTAAATCTTGATTTTGAAATGCAAGATTAACTAAAAATGTTTTATGATTTTAATAAAATTACAGGGTCATAGTGTTGAGACTGGATACACCGGCCCCCCACCAACCTATTTCTATAGTACACCTATCGCTAGGGTATGTAACTAGTAAACAATTATAAATTTATTGCATGTTAATAACATTGTTTTACGAATGGTAATTTAATATGTGATTTTGGATATTGAATAGACTAATATTGGAGGTTTTGATGGAACACTTCCCAGTGGCAGTGGATTTACTCAAACCTTCACGTAGATAATAGAATAAAGAGCTTAACTAATGAATCAAGTACTTAATATATTTGTGTAGTTTATATGCACATCGTTGATCATGTTGAATATTTTGTTGTTTTATTTTTAGTTGTTGCGAGACGATACACCTCTAAATGTGACGAGGGCAATGGATACTGGTGTGACATCTGCTATACAATCCTTGATGGCTATGACAGAAGAGGTATGTGGAAAATTAGTATATTTCAATTTACATTTGTTGTTATAGATGTTAGTTAGTGAAAAATCAAACCATTATTGATTCACGTAGTTTAATTTCTATTTGTATGGTTTATACAGGGCTTGAGCACGCTTGAGCATGGGTGTGAGGATATTTCCCTCGTGGAGAGAGATCGTGAGATGGTTTTAAGTGATTATTTTGTCAAATATATCATTTTTTATAATGTAATTTCTATATATTCATGTCTTTACTTCTTATTGTAATAGTTAAAACTTCACCATGAATTAAACCCTAGGAGGAGTAGTAGGAGTAGCAGGAGCACTCCACGAGCACAGCAAAAATGAGTGACAGACCTATCAGCACCTGAGCGAAAAGGAAAGGGAAAATTTTTATTTCTAGGGCATGGAGAGCAATGACTTTTGATTCTAGAGTCCTTTGTTATATGCCTACATGGCAGTTTTGTACATATTTTTTATTTCACATATTTGACATTGTATGCCTATATGGCATTTTCGTAAGCCTATATGGCTATTTTGTACATATATTTCATACTTATATCAACATATATTGTGTATTCCTACATGGCTATTTGGTTAATACAAATATCTTTTATCGATGCCTATCCATATTTGCATTCTAAATTGATGGTTCAATAGTTATGAGTTACGTGTATTCAAGGTAATTTCTATTTGATGATGCTATTGTGTCTTTAAGGTTTATGTATTAAAGGGTGCATGAAACATGTTTTAAATCCTTAAAAATCTTTGAATTTCTTAGGTTTTTCTATTTGTCGAGTTTGGGCTCTGAGCTCGAGTCCAAGTCAAAAATTGGCTTGTCAAGTCCGAGGCGAGTCCAAGTCTTGTAACACTAGTGTGAACACATCTAGGATTAATGTATATGCCGATGAAGAGAGAAGCCATCCTTGTTTCCAAACAAACCATGGTATAGATATGGGTGGTCGAGATAAAACATCACTCTTCTGGATAGTTTGAACCATAATCTTTCATGGCTGTAAACACACCTTCATTATGTGTGTTCTTGATCCTAGTGAAGAAATAGTGGAACATGTTGTAGATCAAATATTGCAGCCCTAAGTCCACAAGAAGGTTACTTGTCCCGATTTCCACAAATGTCTTTAAGATGTTCATCCTTCTTGAGTAATGCCAACCACTATCATCAGTTGCCATGCTTCTAATGGAAAGTCAATTTGTTGCAATACACAAAGGCTAGCAGGTTCATTCACTCTAATACCAGTGTAATGAATTGAGCTCTGGATCAATAGATTTTTTATTTATTTCTTATTGGATTGACAAAGCTTGTCATCCAATATTATTAAGATAGATAACAGAGTCCATGAATTATAAATGAAATAAATTCTGAATATGAAATCTAATTCAAATATTAATTTGATAATGAAAATTTGATAGATAAATATAATAGTTTTTTCTAATTAATCAATTAAAATCATGTGCTAGCTTTGAATATAAATCTGCCTATCATTGATATATAGGCCTTGAGAATTGGGATGCCTTTCCTGATCGATACTTTGTACTCATGCATCTAACTTTGAGTCCTTTCTGGATTATATGCTTGAAACGTATACTCCCATATTATAATTTTTTTCTCATATAGACCAATCCCACACTAGGTAATTCAATAATAAAAATAAGCCCGCAAATTGATTACCCTGATCTTCCCTTCTTATTGTCTTTTATACTCAAAAACTACACAATTGAATCCTGATACCAATATCACAATTTGAAACATTGTAGAAAATACCTCCTACTTATCAATTAATGAGCTAAAGGGGCTCTATAATGAATGTTTCAAAAGGCACAACACTTGCTGAAGGTTTTGCAAATGGGGTTGCAAGCTAAGTGGGCTTAACCTTGGGGAAAAAACTTCATGGTTAAGCGCTTGAGCTGGAGTAGCATTGGGATGGGTGACCTCTTGGGAAGGCCTAGTGCCTCACCTCTGTGAGCATCACCTACATCTAATGAGTGCTAAGTGGGCCATTCATTATCATGAGAGATGGGTTCTTGTGAACTCAACCCTCTTTCAATCCATGTCAGCCTTGGGATCATACAGGAAGCTGGAGGTCGTATGAAGTACGGGATCAACAAGTTTGTATAAGAAATCAAAAAAATAGAGAACAGTGTGAATAATTCTTATATTATCTTCTCCAAAAGTTCATCAACAACCTCCATTCGAGCCTCTCAAGGCTTTACATAGTGTTTTACACCCTTGTCTAACTGATCCACGCCCTCAACTAACTAAAAAACCAACTTTCAAAACAAGTAACCATTGTATTTCAAATTTGTTGCTTTAAGCAACTTACAAATTTGCAACTTTAGACTCCTCCAACCTAAGGGATCGATCCGGTGGAACATAGCTCAGAGCGATTCCACGTGTTTCGGTGTGAAAGAGGACCATTCCTAGCGTAAACATACCTATTTGGACATGTTGGAACAGTCCACTTGGTCACACAAGTTGCAGAACGAAAGTTGCACCACTTTGCAACTTTGCATTGCTTGCATTTGATGCTTTTTCCATCAAGTGAAAATCTGCCACCATGGGAAAACCACTTTGAGATAGCCAAAACTAAGAGAGGTTTTTGTAGAGGGGCTCAACATGATCCTATAGGATTAGATGATAAGTTTCTAAGCATCACGATATCCAAGTAATAGCATGCTGAAGTTTGCAGCCATTTTGCACTTTGGACCCTTAAGGGATCGATCTGGTGGAACATAGCTCAAAGTGATTCCACGTGTTTTGGTGTGAAAAAAGACCATGCCTAGCATAAAAATACCTACTCAAATGCATTGGAATAGTTAGTTTGGTCATATGAGTTGTAAAGCGAAAGTTGCACCACTTTGCACAGCTTGAATTTGACACTTTTTCCATCAAGTGAAAATCCATCGCCACAAGAAAACCACTCCAAGATAGCCAAAACCAAGAGAGGTTTTTCTAGAGGGGCCCAATGCCTTCTTGTAGGATCAAATGAGAAGTTTCTAAGTGTAACGGTATCCAAGTAATAGCATGTTGAAGTTTGCAGCCATTTTGCACTTTGGACCCTTCAGGGATCGATCCAGTGGAACATAGCTCGAATCGATTCCAAATGTTTCGGTGTGTAAGAGGACCATGCCTAGCATAAAAATACCTATTCGGATGTGTTGGAATAGTTAGTTTGGTCATACAAGTTGCAGAGCGAAAGTTGCACGAATTTGACACTTTTTCCATCAAGTGAAAATCCGCCACCACAAGAAAACCTCTCCAAGACAGCCAAAACCGAGAGAGGTTTTTCTAGAGGGGCCCAATTCCTTTTTGTAGGATCAGATGAGAAGTTTCTAAGTGTAACGGTATCCAAGTAATAGCATGCTGAATTTTGTAGCCATTTTGCACTTTGGACCCTTAAGGGATCGATCTGGTGGAACATAGCTCGGAGTGATTCCACATGTTTTAGTGTAAAAGAGGACCATGCGTAGCGTAAAAATACCTATTAAAATGTGTTGGAGCAATTAGTTTGGTCACATGAGTTGTAGAATGAAAGTTGCACCACTTTGCAACTTTGCACTGCTTGCATTTGATGCTTTTTCCATCAAGTGAAAATCCGCCACCATGGGAAAACCACTCTGAGATAGCCAAAATCGAGAGAGGTTTTTGTAGAGGGGTTCAACACAATCTTGTAGGATTAGACAAGAAGTTTATAAGTGTAACGGTATCCAAGTAATAGTACGCTGAAGTTTGCAGCCATTTTGCACTTTGGACCCTTCAGGGATCGATCCGGTGGAACATAGCTCGGAGCGATTCCACGTGTTTCAGTGTGAAAGAGGACCATGCCTAGCATAAACATACCTTTTCAAATGCATTGGAGTAGTTATTTTGGTCACACGAGTTGCAGAACGAAAGTTGCACCACTTCGCAACTTTGCACTACTTGCAGTTGATGCTTTTTCCATCAAGTGAAAATCAGCCAGCATGGGAAAACCACTCCGAGATAGCCAAAACCGAGAGAGGTTTTTGTAGTGGGGCTTAATGCAATCCTATAGGATTAGACAAGAATTTTCTAAGCATCATGATATACGAGTAATAGCATGCTGAAGTTTGCAGCCATTTTGCACTTTGGACCCTTAAGGGATCGATTGGGTGGAACATAGCTCGAAGCGATTCCACGTGTTTCGGTGCAAAAAAGGACCATGCCTAGCATAAAAATACCTATTCAGATGCTTTGGAGCAGTTAGTTTGGTCACATGAGTTGCAGAATGAAAGTTGCACCACTTTGGAACTTTGCACTGCTTGCATTTGATGCTTTTTCCATCAAGTGAAAATCCAACACCATGGTAAAACCACTCGAAGATAGCTAAAACTGAGAGAGATTTTCGTAGAGGGGCTCAACATGATCCTATATGATCAGATGAGAATTTTCTAAGCATCATGATATACGAGTAATAGCATGTTGAAGTTTGCAGCCATTTTGCACTTTGGACCCTTAAGGGATCGATCCAGTGGAACATAGCTCAGAGTGATTCCACATGTTTCAGTGCGAAAGAGGACCATGCATAGCATAAACATACCTATTCAGACATGTTGGAATAGTCCACTTTGTCACACGAGTTGCAGAAAAAAAGTTGCAAATTGTTTACATGACCTTTATATGACCTTTTTCACATTGTTTACATTTCAAAATTCAAAGTTTGCAAATTTTCCTATTCAATGCATTTATAGAACAAGGTGCTACTACACCAAACATGAACTCAAACCTTACAATATTTGAGTATATCTCATTATGTAATTAAATCTTATTACAATGCCTCAAGTACTTCGTTCTCACAGATATTTTACAATGTCACTCATACATTAGAGATTCTCTTTGAATGTCTACAACATAGGTGCTCATTATGAGGTTAAATTCAAATGAGTAACTTGACATTCCCTCACTAAGCTTCACAAGCTCTTTTATAATCGCTTGAAATCAAAATTGAGATTTGTCAAGATCATCGAAATAAGGATGTTGCATTGCTTTTTTGGCTGAGATTCTCTTTGATGGCTCTTAAATCAACATTTTCTGCAACGAAAGATCAATCAATTTTTAGTAGTTTACTTACAAATACGCAAAGTAAAAGAGAAAAATAAAGAGCATCCAAAATGGAAATGAAATAAAAATAGATGGAAGGAAATTACAGATGTTGCATGCAGGCATCAAAATAAGGATGTTGCATTGCTTTTATGGCTAACATTCTCTTGGATGGCTCATATATCTGCATTTTTTGCAAGGGGACACCAATCACTATAAAAGAAGATGATAGCATTGGCATCAAACAAATTAATGTACATACAAGTATAAATTAATAAGAACTAATGTGCATATACTTACAAATTAATCCAATGAACCATCTGGATCTGCTCTTCTCTTTATTGTGTCAAGTATAGCCTCATGGTCAAACTCACGGACCTTCCATAACATCTTGTTCAAAGGTCTACCCCCATATTTGGTCAAATAAAAATTGGATTCCACAACAAGGTTCGAGTAATGAAGAATATTACGATGCATGTCAAAGTCCTGAAATAGCCAATGTTTAACACTTGAATGTGGGTACCTTCTAAGCCATGTTCTAGTAACCACAACTGAGCCTGTAGGGTATTTGATGTTTTCTCCATCTATAACTAGGGCCTCCAATTTCTTATTGGTCTCAATACAATGACACAAGTAATAGTTTGTTCCCTCTTCATTGTCTTCATCCGCAATAACTGCATAAACATGCCCTACATTGATATGTGCAAAAAATCTCTTGGAATTAATCAACATTACAAATACACTACAAAGTAAGATAACGATATGGAATTTAAACAGCTAAGCAAGTAGATATATATCACCTGGTTGAACTAGATCTGATATGTGGTCAAAGTCGACCGATGATTCCATTTGTGTCAGTTCCAATGCTGTGGGAGGGTGATACGTGTGAAGTGGGCTAAGATAACTTGTCAACCATTTGTCAACCCACTCCCCTGACTCACAATCATTCCAGTCTTGCATTGTACATAAAGAACAAAAGCATGCCATCTTTCATGTATTGATACTCCATGAACCTGCATTTGATCTAAAGAAAGAGTGTACCTCACTCGATCCTATTAGTGTACAACAGTCTTCATATGGTGCAATGTCAGTATCATCCATCAACCAAAAAATCTATGAAATGAAGACGTACCTTCATTACCTAGACCCATCAAAGCATTACACCACTAGATGATTGATTTTGCATCTATCAAATTTGCACTATCTTTATACTTTAACTCTTCTCATGCTAATGCTCTTTTCACGCATGCTCCTGCACCATCATTCTCCCCCTTTCCATGTCCGGCCTCACAAAAGTTTCACATATGTTGAACACCTGTAATGATGTGCATCCTGCACAGCCAGTAGAACATGCGCAAGTTCTTGAACTGTGCTGCACAGTTATCAGACCATATTATATGTTGATCGTATTCTATGCCCCTCTCATCCAAACCACTGTAGAACATCTGGAAGCAACCTTGCACGAACTCTGGAGAATGTGTGCGATCATCACTAATGTAAAAGTGGCACTCCCTCAATACCTTCCTTTGCTCATCTATACTATCAAATGCATGAATGAATGCTATGTGCACAAATATCGAAACTTGTGTGGAGTTGTAATACTATGACTGCACCTCATGTTGTGGCTGTAGAGTGTATTTCTCTGCAAAGTCAACCATGGATACTATGATTCTAACTGGAAAGGTGTCCTTGCATAGCTTGAACTACGTGTCCAACCATCGGGCTCTATGGGTATGCATTGCATACTCAGATAGTATATTGTCATGAAAGGTGGTCATAAATTGGTACACTAGAATCTTCTCAATAACCAAATCACACCTTTTTTGCTTGAGACCCATCTTTTGTAGCATATTCCACTATTTTATACTCCCCAAAGTCTACTAGTTTCTATCCCACCTCATCTGTACTTTCCATATGTTGACATACTAGCATACGCTGGAAGCCACCACAATGCTCGCATGAACCATCCAAGCATGTTGTCCTATAGAATATCTGGCCATCCTCTATTTCACATAAATTTTTTGATAAGAATTCTCTGGAAGATTTTGGTGGGGATTCTATGCCACAATCCTACAAAACATTGTTAGTATGCAAATCTAAACATATAGAATGATAAACAACATAATGGTTAAAAAATTCAATATGTAGTCTACAACAACAAGTAGTGCATGTGTGATTTATCTTGACATAAAAAGGTTTAAACGGTTCAAAAAATCTTTGAGAAATACTAATTTGAGGATAATCATTTTCAAATCTTCGAAAAAATTGGGTTTGAGTCATATCCAAAAAATGCTTTAGATGTGGCTCATGATTCTAACTACCAATTCTCCTTCTTACCACATCCCTTTGATTCAGAGATGGCCTTGCGTTATTCTTCCAATACTCTTCAATTAGTGTTCTCAAGGCTTCGACAACTTCTTTATCTTTTCGTGACAGTCTCCTTGAGAATTCCCATAATTCATTTGTATCATTGCCCTCAATTCTTTTCCGCCTTTGAATGGCTCTTGATAAAAAATTTCTACTAATTCTTGTTTTTTCACTAGTCTTTTTAATTAGACGATCTCTCTTTGTTTGAAAGCTTACCAAAGTCGATGTAATGACACGTCAGGTGACATTACTATCCTTTGAGTGTGAGGTCTTACCCACACTCTCATAAGCATCCATTAGATTCTTCACAATAGTGTCTTCACTCGATGCATTCGATGTTCTCAACCCAAGAGTCTTCATGATATTCCTATACTTTACACCCCGCATCATTTCAACAAATAGTTGACATCTTGCAATCTCATTTAGCCTTTCAAAGAATCATTCCCAAATCTTATCAGCATATCTTCTACAAGTGCGTGTTGAAATCTTACCTTCCATGTGCAGCAAAATCTCATCATCAATATTAATCAAATACTTTGGCTTTCTACACAAAATTCTAGGTGGTGTTCTCCTAGGTACATACATCTCAACATTACGAATTTCATTAATATTTAATTGAGGTGGGATAGATTGCATACCTTCGATCGAGGTTGGAGAAGAAGACATACCTTGAGGTTCACATGGGGATGATGGCATACCTTCTTCATCAATTCTGAGTGATGATGTACTCTCAACTTGAGATGTCTTGGATGGTGCCCAACAATATTCACTTGCGGTACATGGTGTCCCTCCATATTCACTTGCAGTAGATGGTTTTCGTCCATATTCACTTGTGCTAGATGGTGTCCCTCCATATTCACTTGTGCTTAATGGTGTCCCTTCATATTCACTTGTCGTAGAGGGTGTGTCTCCAACTACAGTATCTGAATCTGTCTTACGATGATGCTTTCGCATTCGTGCCTGTTGTGTTGCCAATTCCCATTCTCTTTTTGGCGGTTGAGGTTCTCGACAATCGGTTTTTTTCATCAATCGTTTCCAATTTATTCTTTTCACGATATACTGCCACCCAAACTATCTCCTTTTCTTTCAAGGTTTCCTTCTCTTCGTCTGTTAGTTTCCTCTTTGTCTTTTTCTTCGGCATGGCAGGTAATTTTATATGTACCATGGTAATGAGATGAATATTAGTTCCTAAAAAATGTATCCATTCAATTTAATTGAAAAATATATGTCATTGAAGGGTTCATTTAAATAATACTTACAATCATCGTGTACAAAAGTTAACCTAGCATGTAGACAAATGTTTACAAACTATGGAAGCACTAGGCTGGCCAAAGCACATTTCTAACTAAAAGTGAATAACCATGATGGTGATTATGAAACTAATGAGTTTAATGGCATTGTGAGTGTTTGATAAGTTTTTGTTGTAGGAGCACCTTGACAATCTATGCTTCCATTTTGAAATTTGATTCAATTTTGGGTATCTTCATGTTGTAAGAGGGTCATTAAAGACATTTTCCATGTACCAGTTATATGAGCTTTCAAAGGTGGTTGTTTGTTAGTTATAGGAATTTGGGGGATTTGGTTGTCATTGCAAAAGGACTAAACAACCTCCATTGAATCGAAGGGAGGATTTTTGTTGATTTTAAAATCCATTTTTTTGATAAAAAAAATGTTGTTTTCTAGAAATTCACTAGTTTTTTTGCACTTTCTTGCACTTGTACGAATCTATACAGCCTCCCCTTGATAGAAAAATAATATAATATTCTAGGAACATGTCTTAAATCTCTAATGCATCAGTTCTGAGGGCTTAACAGTACATTTGAAGGGAGGAATTGATAATTTTTTGAAACTGCTCATTTCAAGCCAGTGAAGGGTTTGAGTAGGATTTAATTATGAAATGACCATCCCACCTATTGTTATGAATTTTTTCTTAGTGGGATGGAATTTACATTGTTATAGTAGGGTCTTTTATTGTTGAAAATTCCTTGGAATGAAACTAATGACAATACAATGGGGTTCTTAGGCTGAAACAAGCACTTTTCCATGAGATTTTGAAAAAGTGTTGATGGAGTGGTCTATATAATGAACTTTTGACCTTTTGCAGGGTATTTTGAATATTTTTGATGCTTTGGAATGGTCCGGGAAGGCCCGGGTATAGGAGTTTCTATAAACCCTCACTCTTTGCATTAAAAAATGGAGGGTTTTGTATTGGAAGCCTAGTTGAGTGGGTAAGGTCCTAAGACCTAGAAAATATCTTGTTTTGAGACCAAATTAAAGACTTTTTTTGGGTTTGGAAGTTTGGTGTGAGGATCTAAGGGTAGTTCCTTTGTAAAATTGGCCTACTTGGAGGCCTAAAATAGTGAAAAGGTCAATTTTCTTAAAGTTGTCCCAAAGGAGTGATGTCATGGGTTAAGGTATGTCTTGCAACTATGAAATGGGTGCTAGAATCATTCTTTTATTTTCCTAGTGTTTTGGAAAGTTTCAGAGTTAAGGGCCCAAAACTAGTTTTGCACAATAACTAGATTTCAAGGGTGAAATGTGGGAAATAGTGTTTATGTTTGTTGTTCAGCTTGGAGGAGTGTTGGGATTGGTCCATTAGGCTTTTTTTTTCTTGTTAGATGCCTCTTGAAGGCAAGTTGACATCTTCAATAGTATTGGGTCCTCTAACTTTGCATCAAAAATGAGTATCACAGTCTGAAGTGTGTGCATGGTTTGGGAGATACATGTGACAGTGAACAAAGGAACTAAGTTTGTGTGTAAGGTCATACTTTTGAAAGGTTTCATTTTTTTTGTACTAACTCAAACAAATATTTATTAAGCAAATAATGGTTTGGTTCTACCTTCAGAATTATAGTTTGTGTTTGTAAACAATGGTGCCATTATGGAAGATTTAAGACAACTTGTGAATGAAATAATCATTGTTTGATGTTTTGAGGAACCTAGTTCATTGTAATCAGTTATTTTCAATATTTTCAAGGTGTTTTGAAGGTTAATCTATTTTTTTAAGTTTGACAAAGAGTTTCTAATCAACTTTATGCTATGTTACAATCAATTTTATGACGGTTAATCTATTTTTTTGAGTCTGACAAAGAGTTGAAACCAAATTCTAATGTTTTGATGAAAAGATGATTGAGTTTGTTTGTTGATCTTCTTCAATTTAAGTTAGGGTCAGAAGTACCCTTGATGATTTCTGGATCCTGGTAGATGCTCTGCATCAAGTTTAAAATGGTAATTGGTAAGTGTATATAATTGTGTATATAATGGTAATTTAAAATGTGCATTGACAACGTAAGGTTATAATGACAAACAAAAATGAAAGCAAGCCATAATAGAATGAAAGAAAATGTGTAAAGACTTCACATACCTAAAAAACCAGACTTTCAAATGGAGGAGTTCAACCCAATTATGTAGCCTTAGCTTCTTCTTTCCTCAAACTCCACAACAATTTGGCTTCTTCAAAAGCTTGTTCCCCTCCAAACTTCAATTGTATATCAGTTTTCAATGGAATTCAAACTCCAATTGATAATATATGTCTTTCAACATGGAAACTTTTCTATTTCATGCAAAGGTGATAGAAAGACCGTGGAAAAGATGATGGAATGTGAAAAACATGCTTGCACACTTCACAACATCATCAAAAAGCTACTTTTTGTTGGAGCACGTGCAAAATCGGGGGAATATGTAGACTATGGGCCTTGAAATCATGGGTATATAGAGTTTTTTACCATTTTAGTGGAGTACAAAACGTGCTCGTTTTATAACACGAGCGCGTTATGTGAAATATGGTTTTCTATTTTCTCCCTCTTTGTCTTTACCCTCTATCCTAATTCTATATATGTCCCCTGCACCCTTATAGTAGAGGAAATAGAGGTGAGTGTGTGTGTGTGTGAGAGAGAGAGAGAGAGGTAGAGGGAGAGTGGGAGAGAGAGAGGGAGAGAGAGGGAGGGAGAGGGAGAGAAGGAGGGAGAGGCAAAGGGTTAGAAATAGAAAGTGGGAGACATGGAGATAGATAGGGAGGGAGAGAGGGTGAGAGTGGGAGAAAGAGAGAGTGGGAGAGAGGGAGGGAGAGGGAGTGGTAGAGAAATATGGAGAGAGGGAGGGGGAGGGGGAGGGGGAGAAAGAGAGAGTGGGAGAGAAAGAGGGAGAGAGGAGGGAGAGGGAGAGGGGGAGAAAGAGAGAGGGGAGGGAGAGAGGGGAGAGTGGGGAGATAGAGAGGGTGAGAGGTGGAGAGTGGGAGAAAGAGAGAGGGTAGAGAGTGGGAGAAGGGGAGAGTGGGAGAAAGAGAGTGTTGGAGAGAGTGGAAGAAGGGGAGAGTGGGAGAAAGAGAGAGTGGGAGAGAGTGGGATAGTGGGAGAAAGAGACACTGGGAGAGAGTGGGAGAAGGGGAGAGTGGGAGATAAAGAGGGAGGGAGAGAGGGTGAGAGATGGAGAAAGAGAGAGGGAGAGAAATGGAAAGGAGGAGAGGGAGGGTAGAGAAAGATGGGAGAGGGAGGAGAGGGGAGGGGGGAGAAAGAGAGGAGAGAAAGAGGGAGAGACGGGAGGGAGAGGGAGAGGGGAGAGAGAGAGAGAGGGAGGGAGAGAGGGGGAGGAGATAGAGAGGAGAGAGGGGACAAGGGGAGAGAGAGTGGGAGAGTGGCGAAGGGCGAAAGTGGGAGAAAGAGAGAGTGGGAGAAAGAGAGAGGGAGAGAGGAGAAGGGGAGAGTGGGAGATAAAGAGGGAGGAGAGAGGGTGAGTGAGAGAAAAATGGAGAGAGGGAGGGAGAGGGAGTGGTAGAGAAATATGGAGAGAGGGAGGGAGAGGGGGAGAGGGAGAAAGAGAGAGTGGGAAAGAAAGAGGGAGAGAGGGAGGGAGAGGGAGAGGAGGAGAAAGAGAGAGTGGAAGGGAGAGAGGGGGAGAGTGGGAGATAGAGAGGGAGAGAGGGGAGAGTGAGAGAAAGAGAGAGTGGGAGGGTGGGAGAAGGGGAGAGTGGGAGAAAGAGAGAGTGGGAGAGAGTGGGAGAAGGGGAGAGTGGGAGATAAAGAGGGAGGGAGAGAGGGTGAGAGTGGGAGAAAGAGAGAGTGGGAGGGAGAGAGGGGAAGAGTGGGAGATAGAGAAGGAGGGAGAGAGGGGGAGAGTGGGAGAAAAAGAGAGTGGGAGAGAGTGGGAGAGTGAGAGATACCCTCTTAATCCCTGAACCCTAAACCCTGAACCCTTCAACCCTATTCCCTCTACCCCTATACCCTCTTAATCCTTGAACCCTTAAACCTCTACCCTTAAATCCTAATCCCTCAACCCCTATACCCTCTTAATCCATCAACCCTCAACCCTTAAACCCTAATCCCTCAACCCCTATAACCTCTTAATCCCTCAACCCTCAACCCTCAACCCTTAAACCCTAATCCCTCAATCCCTATACCCTCTTAATCCGTCAACCCCTATACCCTCTTAATCCATCAACCCTCAACCCTCAACCCTTAAACCCTAATCCATCAACCCCTATACCCTCTTAATCCCTCAACCCCTATACCCTCTTAATCCCTCAACCCTCAACCCTCAACCCTTACACCCTAATCCCTCAACCCCTATACCCTCTTAATCCTTGAACCCTCAACCCTCAACCATTAAAGCCTAATCGCTCAACCCCTATACCCTCTGAATCCCTCAACCCTCAACCCTTAAACCCTAATCCCTCAACTCCTATAACCGCTACCCTATAACCTATTAATCCCTCATCCGTAAACCCTAAACCCTCTACCCTCTACCGCCAATCCTCTACCCTCTACCCTTAACCCTAATCCCCCAACCCTTAAACCCACTTAGTAAAATCTCTACCCTAATCCCTCAACCCTCTTGACCCTTAAACCCTCAACCCTTAAACCCTTAAACACTCAACCCTAAACCCTCAACCCCTTAAACCCTAAATTGTTAAACCCTTTACTCTCTACCCTCTATCCTCTAACCTCTACCCTCAACCCAATACTCTCTACCCTAAACCCTAATCCCTCAACCCTTAATCTCTCAACCCCTATAACCTCTACCCTATATATTGGACCCTTAACCCTAATCCCTTGACCCTATATGTTAAACCCTCAATCTTCAACCCTCTACCCTTAAACCCTCTACCCTTTACCCTATTCATTAAACACTCAACCCTCAATTCTCAACCCTCAACCCTGAATCCTTAAACCCTAAACCCTCTACCCCTTACATTGGACCATGAACCTAATCCTTCAACCATATACCCTGAAACCTATACCCTAAGCCCTCTACCCTCAACCAAGTAAACCCTTAACCCCAAACCCTTCAACCCTAAACGCTTAAACCTTAAACCTTCTACCCTATACCCTCAACCAAATACCCTCTACCATCAAACCTATTCCCTCAACCCTCAAACCTTAAACCCTAATACCCTAGAAACCATCAACCCTATAGGTCCTCCACCTTAATCCCTCAACCCTATACCCTCAACCCCTATCACTTTCTCTCTATCTATACATCTCACCTCTCCCTCCTTCCCTCCCTCCCACCCTCTCTAATTGTCTCTATCTACCATCTCCCTATTTCTACGTACCTATCATTGAATCAATCCCTACCACCCTCTCTCACTCCCTCTATCCATCTCTCTTTATGTCCCTCCCACTCCATCCCACTCTCTCCCACTACCTCTCTCTCCCTCTCTCATGGGGAGCCCTATACCTCAAGAGCACTCTTGCTCTTTCCAAGACATATTCTTTGGTCTTCCTAGGGTATTCCACTCTACCCTACTCAGGGATCTCTCTTAAACCCCTAACTCCTTATAGGACTCCACCAATTTCAAAATCTTCACCAACACTCCCATTCCACCACTAGGCTTCCTTGGGCTCCACACTGATCCAAATGGGTCCTAACCACTCCAAGGCTAGGGTAGGATAGTCTTGTTGTTCCTTAGTTGTTTTGAATCCTCATTGATCCATAAAATTGGTTTCTTTCACCTTTTCCCCATTGCTTTCAAGAAAAACCCAATTTTAGGCCTTGTAGCCTTTTGCCCCCAATTAGGTCTCCTAGAACCCGTTTTCTTGGTTTTTCACAAAATCGGTCTTAACAACCCCCAAATTTTTTTGCATATTATTTCTAGTGACCCTCAAGGATTCAATATTTTCTAGGTCTTAGGTTCTGCAAATGTCCGTACATAGGACTTTCCTCATACCCCCTAATTTCAAGGGTTTCTAGGGTTTTTAGCACCTTTTCCCCCTTTGAGGGCTTCAATTACCTCCAAAACTCTCCTCCTTGCACAAAAATGTCTTGAATACATGTTCCCACACTCTCATCCTCTTGATTTGCACAAAACAATCCATTTATCAGCTTTCTTTACTGTTGTCCTCTCCAAGCCACTAGCTAGAATGCACTTGCACTCGCCTAGTGTTTGATGAATTCAACTCTTCCCCTGCAAACCAAGACTCCACACACACTATTTACACTATAAAAATAGTTTCCTACTTGATTCCAAGTGGACATGGTAGCCTTTCCACTAGAATTCAAGTGGGGATCATGATTTCCAAAAACTGGCCTAAACCGACAGTGTAACCAAGAACACCAAAACTTGCAAAATGACAACTAGTTGAATTAAATGATTAATCTAATACTTACACAGTAGGTAAATGACAAAAAAGAAAGACTCAAAGAATTATACCAGTCCTTTCAATCTATTCTAGATTTGATGAAGGCTCAAAAATAGAAAATCAATCAAATTTGCACTCTTCCAACTCACAAAATTCTCCTTCCAAAACTCAACTCCATACAAAAAAACTTCCAACCTAAGTATTAGGGTTTTTTTGACCTTATATACCCTTCTCCCACATGCTAGGTCCCTTAGGTCGGACTTAGAACATCATTAATACCTTTTTTGAACTTTTAGGCCAAATTCCTAAGTCAACATTGTCTAGTTTTTCCTAATCTCTGCACTAAGACTTTCCCAAACCTCAAAGCTCTAAACCAACATAATTTTTTCATAACACACACATCAAAAAAACTTTTGGGACTTTACAATTAGTCCTTATTACCTTGGTTGTTGGCCAGAACCACCTACAAGCCAAAATTGCCAAGATCTTCCAAAAGACCTTTTAAGGTGCTCTTGCACCATTCTCCCCCTGCAACAAAGAAGCTAAGGAGCCTATGGTTTTAGGAGCTCCTCACTAATTCCATGTTTCCTAAAATCACTTTCTACTATCCAAGTAGCTTCTGACTTTGGTTGATGTTTCCACTTCACTAGGTGCTCCTTGTATGTCTTGTGCCTAGTCTTCTTCACCCTTGAGTCTAAAATCCTATCCACTTGTGGTCTGATCTGATCAGGTACCTTGAGTGCTTGCACATCCTTGTTTATCTTAGCATTGTACTATTCTTCATCCATTTCTGGTCCTTTATACTTCACCAAGTCTTTCACATTGAAGATAGGAGAAATAGACATCTCCTTGGGTAACTCCACCTTGTAAGAATTTGATCCATACTTAGCCAACACTTTACATGGCCCTATCCTCTTCATCTGCAACTTACTTGGTATGACTTTCTGTAACCTTGCTTTTTTCAAGTATACCATCACCATATCACCTATCTCAAATTGTAATTCTTTTCTCCCTTCATCTCTCTTAGCCTTCAACTTTTGATTAGCCTCTATTATTGTCTTCTTTACCTGCTCATGAAACTCTCTCATTGACTGAGCAAAATCATCAGCATGACCACTGATTCCTTCATAACCTTTTAGATGGACTCTTACCCGTAGTCCTATTTGTGCTATCATTGTAATAAAATTCTGCTTGTGGAATCACTTGCTCCCATCCTTGTCCATAATCCTTATTTAAGCATCTCAATAAGTTCCCAAGTACCCTATTGATCACCTCTATCTATCCATCCGTTTGTGGATGATATGCTGAGCTATGAGACAAGTTGGTTCCTAGCCTCTTCCAAAGAGTTTTCCAAAAATGCCCCATAAACTTCACATATCTGTCTGCAACTATGCTCTTTGGCAACCCATGTATCCTCACTACTTCTTTGAAGAATAGGTGTGCAATCTAACTTGCATCATGTGTTGTCTTGCATGGGATAAAATGACTCATATTGCTGAATATGTCCACTACAACAAACACACTATCAAAACCAGTTGGTGTCCTAGGTAGCCCTACTATGAAGTCCATGCTTATGCATTCCCATGGTCTATTTGGGATGGGAAATGGCTGATAAAGACCTGCATTTGTTGATGTTCCCTTTGCCTTTTTACATACTCCACATTGTTCAACATACCTTCTTACATCTCTTTGCATTTTAGGCCACCCATAGAACCTCTCCACTAAGTCTAGTGTCTTGTTCAAACCAAAGTGACCACTCAAACTGCCATTATTCTTTTCTTGGATTAGATTCTCCCTCATGGAACCTCTAGGAACACACAATTGATTTCCCCTAAACAATAAACCATTTTGCAAGGTGTAATCAACATATTCACTATGAAAATGGTTCTCAAAATCAGTACATACCTTGTATATTTCTGAGAAATCAGAATCTCCTTCATATAGATCTTTAAATCCTTCAACTCTTGTGCTTTGTAGCTGTATTTCTTGGATAGTAAGCAACCTCCTACTAAGAGCATTGACAAACTTGTTGTTAACCCCCTTCTTATGCTTAATGGTAAAGGTGTATGACTGCAAGAACTCCATCCACTTGATGTGCCTCAAACTGAGCTTCTCTTGGGTGTTCATGTAACATAAGGCCTGATTGTCAATGTATACCACAAATTCCTTTGGCAATAGATAGTGCATCCACTTCTTAAGAGCTTGCACCAAAGCATATAGCTCTAAGTCATAGGATGAGTACCTAGACTTTGCTTCATTCAACCTTTCACTAAAGAATGCCATTGGCTTGCCTTCTTGGCTTAGGACAGCTCCTACTGCTATGTTACATGCATCACATTCTACTATGAATGGTTTGTCAAAACTTCATAAAACTAGGATAGGTTGGGTAGCTATCTCTCTCTTCAACCTTTCAAATCGTTCATTGGCTTCTTTGGTCCACACAAACTTAGTTTTTAGTCCTCCTTTGATGGTGTCAAGAACCAGTACACAAATTTCACTAAACCTTCTCACAAACTTCCTATAGAATTGTGCCAATCCATGGAAACTCCTAACTTTTGTCCCTGTCTTGGGAGTAGGCCAACTAAGAATGGCTTCAACCTTTCTTTTATCCATCTTCAATTTCCCTTGAGATACCACAAATCCTAGGTAGACTAACTCTTGCTTCATGAACTCACTCTTCTCAAGATTGATGGTGAGCTTCTCCTCTTGAAGTGTCTTCAACACAAGTTCTAGGTGCTTCATATGTTCTTCTTTTGTTTTGCTAAAGATGAGTATATCATCTAGCTAGACAACCACAAAGACTCCTATAAAGTCCTTTAAGACCTCATTCATCACCCTCATAAAAGTGATAGGTGCATTTGTAATCCCAAATGGCATCACTAACCATTCATATAACCCTTCTATGGTTTTGAATGCTGACTTCCATTCATCTCCCTCCTTCATCCTAATCTAATAATAGCCACTTTTCAAATAAATTTTGGAGTAGTACTTAGCACCCCCTAAACAGTCCATTAGATCTTCTATCCTAGGAATAGGAATCCTATACTTGATGGTTATCCTATTTATTGCCCTAGAATCAATACACATTCTCCACTTATCTCCCTTTTTAGGTGCTAACACAACTGGAACAACACATGGACTTATGCTCTTTCTGATCAGCCCTTGGTCCAAAAGTTCTTGAACTTTCCTTGTTATCTCTTTGTTCTACTTTGGTGTCCTCTTTTATGCAGCCTTGTTAGGTAGTGTTGCTCTTGGTATAAAGTCTATCTAATGACTAATTGCTCTTTTGGGTGGTAGTGTAGCTGATGTACCTTCACAAATAATGTCCTTGAACTGATCCAATAGTCACTTCACTTCTGTTGTCATAGGTAGCTGATTAGGTAACTCCTCTTCCTTTGGCTTCAACACGATTGCATAGACAACTCCTTCCTCCTTGATGTATTTTAGAAATTCCTTTCGACTCAACAAAAGGACACTGGTTTTTGCCTTTTCCACTATATTTTCTTCTAACAAAGACTATATTTTGTAATTCACTTCATCCTTCTTGAATGAATACTTATTCTCCTTGCCATGGTGTACTGCCTCCCTATCATATTGCCATGGTCTACCAAGCAATAGATGGTATGCATCCATTCGTAACACATCAGATAGTATCCTATCATGATACTTTCCTATAGCAAACTCAACCCAAACTTGTTCATTGACTAGTATATTTTGCCCCTTGTTCAACCAAGTAACCTTGTAAGGGCACACATGGGGTATCTTGATGAGTTTCAAATTTTGTACTACCTCCTCTAAGATGACATTATCAGTAGACCCTGAATCTATGATGACCTTGCAAACCTTTCCTAATATCTTGCACTTGACTCTAAAAAGAGCTCTCCTTTGTTTGTGTTCATCCTTGGTAGGTGCTTTGATCAAGATCCTTCTTAACATGAGATTCTCACCTTTCTCTGAATCTAGACTCACCTCTAAATGTTTGGAGCAGTCCTCTTCTTGAACATAGTTGATCTTCCTCTCACTTTGTGAAGATGTTTGCTTGTTAGGACACCTATAAGCTAGATGACCCAACTGTCCACAATTGTAGCTTTTCATGGAATGCAAAATGAGAGCTTCTCCCAAAGCCTCCTGATCTGCCTCTTCCTTCATTGTTTGAGCTTCTACCTCTATAACCCCCTCTACTATTTGACTCATGGGATTGTTCACCAACCTTAGCATCACCTTGGTTTCTATTCTCATGGCTTCTTCCACCAAAACCTCCTCTTTGTCCACCTCTAGAGTCTCTACCTCTTCCTCTACCTCTAGTATTGGAATCTTGTTTCTTTTTCAATTTCTCTTCCACCTTAATAGCCATTTGATAGTAGCTATGAAGATTGGTAAGTGTAAAGAGACTTAATTCTTCTTGTATGTTCCATCTAAGGCCATTTAGATAATTAGCCACCTTGATGCTTTCCACTTCTTGCACTCTAGACCTAAGGCTTAGCTTTTGGAACTCCTTTGTGTAGGTAGCTACATCTAGGTCTCTTTGTTTGAGATTTTGCCTCTTCTTGTGCAATTGGATCTCATAGTCCTCGGGTAGATAGTTCTCCTTCACTTTAGCCACCATAGTTTTCCAACTTCCTATGGGGTTCTTACCTTCATTCTCTCTTTCTTCTTGCAGAAACTTCCACCAAGTTAGTGCTTGTCCTCTTAACCTTGATTTGGCTACTTTCACCTTTTATGCCTCAGTAACACCATCACATTCGAAGTGATTCTCCATTCCCTCAATCCATTCCATAACTAACTCTACATCCATTCTTCCTGTGAAAATGGGGATGCCTTCTAGTGCCTTGCCACTTAATGCCTTCAATGCTTTGAGGAAGCGTTCCTCTTTTAATGGAGGGTTAGGGTCTAGTTCTATGTCTTCCTCAACTTGGTCCTTACCCTTGTCTCTAACCACTGTTAACTGTACTTTCATCTTGCTTGCAGCCTCTTCTACCTTTTCTAGTTTTTGCTTCATCTCTTCCATAGATTCTTCAAGTTGTCTATTCTTTTCTTGTTGCTCTGTCAAAAATCTTTCCAATTCTGCATTGGTCACCATGGTGTTCTCTCCTATGGATTCACTTCTCTATGACATTCACTTCTCAATTCCCAAGCCTTTTATGGCTTTGATACCAATTTGATAGGGAGCCCTATACCTCAAGAGCAGTCTTCCTCTTTCCAAGACCTATTCTTTGGTCTTCCTAGGGTATTCCAGTCTACCCTACTCAGGGATCTCTCCTAAACCCCTAACTCCTTATAGGACTCTCCACCAATTTCAAAATCTTCACCAACACTCCCATTCCACCACTGGGCTTCCTTGGGCTCCACATTGATCCAAATGGGTGCTAACCACTCAAGGGATAGGGTAGGATAGTATTGTTTTTCCTTAGTTTTTTTGACTCCTCACTGATCCATCACATTGGTTTCTTTCACCTTTTCCCCATCGCTTTCAAGAAAAACCCAATTTTAGGCCTTGTAGCCTTTTGCCCCCAATTAGGTCTCCTAGAACCCGTTTTCTTGGTTTTTCACAAAATCGGTCTTAACAACCCCCAAATATTTTTGGAAATTATTTCTAGTGACCCTCAAGGCTTCAATATTTTCTAGGCTTGAGGGTCTGCAAATGTCTGTACATAGGACTGTCCTCATACCCCCTAATTTTAAGGGTTTCTAGGGTTTTTACCACCTTTTCCCCCTTTGAGGGCTTCAATGACCTCCACAACTCTCCTCCTTGCACACACATGTCTTGAATACATGTTCCCACACTCTCATCCTCTTGATTGGCACAAAACAATCCATTTATCAGCTTTCTTTACTGTTGTCCTCTCCAAGCCACTAGCTAGAATGCACTTGCACTCGCCTAGTGTTTGATGAATTCAACTCTTCCCCTGCAAACCAAGACTCCACACACACTATTTACACTGTAAAAATAGTCCCCTTCTTGATTCCAAGTGGCCATGGTATCCTTTCCATCGTAATTCAAGTGGGGATCATGATTTCCAAAAACTGGCCTAAACTGACAATGTAACCAAGAACACCAAAACTTGTGAAATGACAACCAGTCAAATTAAATGATTAATATAATGCTTCCACAGTAGGTAAATGACACAAAAGAAAGACTCGAAGCATTAGACTAGTCCTTTCAATCCATTCTAGATTGGATGAAGGCTCAAAAATAGAAAATCAATCAAATTTGCACTCTTCCAACTCACAAAATTCTCCTTCCAAAACTCAAATCCATACAAACAAACTTCCAACCCAGGTATTGGTTTTTTTTTGACCTTATATACCCTTCTCCCACTTTCTAAGATCCTTAGGTTAGGCTTAGAACATCATTAATGCCTTTTTTGAACTTTTAGGCCAAATTCCTAAGTCAACATTGTCTAGTTTTTCCTAATCTCTACACTAAGACTTTCCAAAACCTCAAAGTTGTAAACCAGCCTAAGTTTTTCATAACACACACATCAAAAAAACTTTTGGGACTTTAAAATTAGTCCTTATTACCTTGGTGGTTGGCTAGAACCACCTACAAGCCAAAATTGCCAAGATCTTCCAAAAGACCTTTTAAGGTGCTCCTGCACCACTCTCTCTCATGTCTCTTCCTCCCACACCCTCTCTCTCTATGGCCTCTCCCTCTAGAAACCTACCTAGGTAACTCTCTCTTTGTCTCTCTCCCCTCTCTCTATCTATCCCTCCAACCCTACCTAGATAAGTCCCTCTCACTCCACCCCCCTCTTTCTCTACCTCTATCAGGTCACTCCCTCTCACACCCTCTCCCTCTCTCAGGTCTCTCACTCACACTTCCTCTCTCTCACACTCCATCTCTCACACACTCCCTCTCTCTCACACTCCCTCTCACTACCTATCTCTCAAGTCTCTCCCTCTCACCCCCCTCACACTCTCAAGTCTCTCCCTCTCACACTCTCAAGTCTCTCCCTTTGCACCCTACCTACATAACCCTCTCTTTCTCTTTGTCTCTCTCTCTCCCTCTCCCTCAATTCTCTCTCTCCCACCCCCCTCTCTCTCTCTCCCTCTCCATCAATTCTCTCTCTCTGACCCCCCCTCTCTCTCTCTCCCTCCCTCTATCCCTCCCACCCTACCTAGCTAAGTCCCCCTCAATCCAACCCCTTCTCTCCCACTCCCTCTCTCTTAAACTCTCACTTCGACCCCCTCTCCATCTCTCTAGACTCTCTCTAAATTCTCCCTTCGTCTAAAGACATACATAAATGCATACATACAAGCATAATACATATGTACATATAATCTTACATCCATACAAGCATACATACATACATGTACATAAAAATATATCAGCATACATTAATATATTAGCATTTAACATAAAGTAAGACATAACACGAGTGTGTTATAATGCGCTCGCATTATGTGCTAGTAGACATGTTCCCTATAGAAGCAAAAACCATGTCAAAAGTGAGATATAATGTGAGCGTGTTATAACGCGCTCGCATTATATCTTGCTTTGGGAATTACCGAACTTTAAGCTTGGTATTTGCCTTGGAATACCAACCCAAAGGCTTGGAGGGCATTCCCAACGACCAGAGACACGTTTTTAAAAAATCCACCATATTTCTCATAATCGAGTTCGTGCTCACCGTCAGGATTGCACGTGGTTCAATATCAAAAAAATCGAGCACATGGGTAATGTTGGGTTATCTCTTAGCTATCCAACGACGTAATTTTCTTCACTTTCTGAAAATGTTAAGTCTTTCATCCATAATTTATTTTATCTGTATGTCTTTTCTTTGCCAAAAAGAAGTGTTTGGTATTTTTTTCATTATAAATTAATCGTTCATCAATTTTTCAAATAAATTACATTTTTAGAAACTAGACTCCATTCTACAAAATTAAAAAATGAAAAAAAAAAACAAATCAATTAGTTTCCAAAATTTGTAGGGGTAGCACGGCCAAAATTCTATTTTCAGGATATGTCCACTTCACAAATTAGTAAAAAATCAAATATTCATTAAAAAATTATCAAAAAAATTGTGCATCAACTACATAGTGTTAGCTAACTTCTGACTATTTCGATTTTAAAAATACTAAAAAAAGATCACCGTACGAGGGTCGTACAAGAGTTGCTATGTTATGTTTTTCTGTCAAAAACAACAACAATTTGTGTACGTCCCTCATTTGAACCCCTTAATCTCAACCATTTTCAAAATAAATTAGTAGTTTAGAAAGTAGACTCGGAGCACTTGAATCCTTCTTTTTATTCCATCTCAACATTTTGAGTCTAAGTATTGTCAATTTCACGTCCAAGGTCAGTATTTCCTGATTTCAAAAAAAAGTTCTCCACTTAAGTCCCCTTTTTGGGAACCATCTTGGTGCACTTACCCTCCACTGTATCCCACACAACATTTCTATATTGTTTCAGCCTCTTGTTCTTTGCAACATACTTTGATCTAACTTGTGACACAACTAGCTCAGAATCTCCCAAGATAGTCAACAACTTAATCTTATGCTTGACAACCATGTTCAAACCAATCAACAAGGCTTCATACTTTGCCACATTGTTTGTACATTCAAAAGCCAACAAAAATGAATATTTAAATGTTGTACCTTCAAGTGATTTGAAAACTATCCCAACTCCATTGCCTTCTTGACTGTATGCCTCGTCAAAGCACATTTTCCACACACCCTACTGATTTCTAGAGACAAGCTTATCAATTGGGTGAGTATTTACTAATTCTGGCTGAGATAATTCTACTCTAAAACTCCCTAAATCCACATCACAGAAGAAATTAAGTTGTTCTTAAGGAACACACTCAACAATCTGATTCACCCTTGGTTCTCTATACAATTTCACTATTTCACCATTAACTAGTATTGTGGCATATGATAAATCAGACTGCACATTACCTCCAACTGTTGCAATCCATTGTCTTGACAAAAGAATTGCAAACTGAGGAGGTGTATCAATCATAGTTATATCAATATTATAAGCTGCCTATGGTTAGGTTGCTAATTTTACTTCTACATATTTCATAATCCCCACTACTGGGACAGGCCTACTATCCATGGCATAACATTTACCACCCTCGATATCTATCCACATACCAAGTTGTTTCATCACCCCTACTGGCATGATATTCATAGAAGCACCTGAATCTATCATGCAATTTCTTACCAATTTACCAAAAAATGGATCAACTTGTGGTGTATTCGTCAATGCAGCATTTAGACAAACTTCTAAAAAATTTATCTTTCCTTTCTTATCAGTAATTCCAAGATTCTCCTTTTGTTTAAAGTTTACAGTTTGATTCCTCCCACTAGATATTAATTGAATAGCACTTTCCCTATACTCTTTAATTTTCATCATTTCAAGTAATGGGACAAACATTTTTACCTAGGACAATCCTTGCATGAAGTCAAAACATGCACCTTCAGCTCTGATCACCTTCTTTTGCTCTATTGATTCTCCTTTATTCTCCTCTTTCTCCCTTTTGGATGTCTGATCTATCATTTGTTTGTCCTTGGGAAATTCTTTATTTTCTTCCTTAGGGACATACTTTTGTTCTTTTTTATTAGAGTGCTTATCTTCTGTCTTTTTTGATATTTCATGGGACATCTTATTTTTCAAGAATATTTCTCTTGGAACACCTTCATTCTCATTCATTGTTCTATTCCTTAGCTAATACTTGCTTTTAGCCTTCTCAATTGCTGCAATAGTCAATATTTTAATTTCCTCCTCAGTTGGTCTCCTCATTTTTCCCCTATTAGGCTGATATGATGTAGGCGGAGGACCTTGTTCATCATCACTTTCCTCACAGTCAAAAAAAACTTGTTGTTCTGCCATGTGGACATTATATTTCTGATGATCAACATCATACTCATATCCTCCCTCTTCTGAAGATGAATACCCTTGCTTTGCAGAGTGAAGAGTATGAGAAGTCAAATAGATATTATGGTCTTCTTCATTATTATTTTTTGTTGTCTTTTCTTGACACTGATTGAGCTCCAACACAATGCTCTGAAGAATGTGGCAAGTCACAAACTAAACACCAAGGACTATTATCAACCATGTATGTTCCTCTCTTTTTTAAAGGATTAGGTGTCTCTTTATTTCTTGGCCCATCCATCATTGGCTTTCCATTTCTCCAATTTGTATTATATGGCATGTCATGTAGTCTTGGCCTTTCATTCCTATATGTGTTTTCCTGTTTATTCGGAGGAGCATATTGTGAAACCCTAGGGTTACCCTTCTTAGCAATCATCCCTGCAACCTTCCTATTATTTTCAATAGTGAGTGCTATCCTTTGAGCTTCAACCAAATTTTTGGGACCCATGTTCCTAAGCTCATATCCTGTCTTAGGATGAAAAGATTTTAAATAAATACTCAATGCAACAGGATCAACTAATTTGGATCCAGGAGGTTTCTTATTATGCAATTTAGAAAACCTCTGGTTGAAATCATAAGCTGACTCATTTTGATGCTTCTGAATAGTCACCAATTCATGCAAATCAAATTCTAGTGCATATTGATTCCCATACTACTCAAGAAATTGTTCATAAAACACATGAATAGAATCAATAAAAGCTGTTGGAAAACTATTAAACCAATCTTTGGAATCTTCAATGAGTGACATCATAAACAACCTCATTTGCACATCTTCATATTGCATATCCAAATCTTGCATAAAATCATTAAAGCTCCTTAAATTCTCTTCAGTTGCAATTGCACTACTTCCTCTGAACTTTGGGACAAGGCTTCTCCAACTGTTGTCCATAGGATAAGGACATATCTGAAATCCATCCAAATCAAACTGCTTGATCATGGTTGTATATTGTGGAGGAGGTGTATTTTGGTAATGTTGATGCTGGTACAATGGATTATTATGAGACATTACCACATACTGCTGACCTTGTGGGGGTATGTGCTGCTGATAAGGAGGTGGCTGAACACCATGATGTTGTGGTGGAGCATTTTGATGTCTAGATTGATTCCTTGGCTGATTTTTGTGGGCCTGTGGGGAATTTGATGGGCCTACATTATTTTTCCCTTTCCTATGAGGTGGTACATATTTTTGCAAATTAGCCATTTGAGTATTGATCTGTACTTTCCTCAATTTCAACTCTTCAAGTTCTCTAATTTCTTGGAGCCTCTGCTCATATTCTTTTTTCTTTCTCCACTTCTTGTCTCTCATGTTTCAGTCTTGCATTTATTTCATCCCTAGCCATATGTTCATATTTCTCCTTAGATGTTGCTTCATATCCAAGTCCATCCTCAAGAAGTGCTACTTTCTGATCATATTCAAGTTGTCTCCTTTCCCTTTCAACATCACATTCATCCATGAACTCCTTAACTTTCTCAGGGTCTATTCGATAGAAGGGTTTCCTCTGTTCCTCAGGAGTATGAGGTTCTCTGGAAGGGTTGTTTTCATTTTCCAGTGTACCATATGAATTATGTGTCTCCAATGGTGCTTTTGATGTTTTGTTTTTATTTGATGGGCCCATGTCATCAGATACTAGCTTACCCTTATCATTCTTCTGAGTCCACTTACTTTTGTCATTAGGACCATCACAATCTTTGTACAAAGACCTTCTTCCCTACATGTTGTGAGCAATTGTGATAGTCTGAATTCTAGGATGATTTATTTTTTATGTATATTTCAAATTTTCAGTTTCAACACATGTTTATTTAGAGTCGCCACTCACTTTCTAAAAGTGAGAAAATCTGCAATTCTTTGTTCCCAGCAGAGTCCTCTACAAAATATTGACTCTATGATGAAGGCTTATGTTCAATTTACAATCCCCAACAGAGTTGCCAAACTGTTGGTTCTCAAAAATGTAGGTTTGAACCACGAGAGGTTGCCAAGCTCTCACAACACTTTTGGCCAACGTACAAGGCCAATTGATGCAATGGTACCTTCTACTCTTCAGGTTCTGTTAGACCTAGGTGGGTGTACCTATATGAATGATGTAGATTTTGAAATGTATTTCCCTGTTTGAGCAATCTATTCACAATGGAAAATGGAAGTGAATAGATGCAAATCACTACAACTACTCCTACTCCTACTACGCAAATGAAAGGATTTTGAAAATTTTGTTTATACAAATCTTATCTCTAGGTTGTGGCAGATCAGTGCATTCTATCCACATGGACAATGGAGTCAAAATTATCAAGAATTGAATGTATTTCCCCTTTTGTCTTAATTCAAGTTGTTAGGCACTTTGAAAAATGAAATTCTAATGATTGGAAAATAATTTCATTTATTTATGACTTGCATAAATAAGGCTGGAATTTTTTCTTACCAAATTCTACTTTGACGATCCAAAAGAAATCCTAAATCACTGTGACTTACTTGAAGGAATTTAATTCTGACTTGCAGACACCAGCAAATAAAAATCACACAAAGTAGAAAAATGCACCTTGATAAAACATATGCTTGATATGCTTGATTTAAATGATCAGAGGACTTCAAGTTGGAGATAACTAGATAAGAAATATAAATGGTTATAACACAACAACTGAACATAGAATGGATTTCACCAGTTCAAAATAATTCATCC
Organism: Sequoiadendron giganteum; assembly: GCA_007115665.2. Classification (NCBI taxonomy): domain Eukaryota; kingdom Viridiplantae; phylum Streptophyta; class Pinopsida; order Cupressales; family Cupressaceae; genus Sequoiadendron; species Sequoiadendron giganteum. The sequence goes on along the minus strand of CM021107.1, from coordinate 610,462,799 downwards.
ATTGATTCTGTTTCAAAAAAATTCTGTCATTATTTACATTCCCCCAGTCTTCATTTTTTGAAAAATCTCCCTATTCTCACTACTAACTCTCCGTTCAACTAATTTTTTTGAATATTTATACATTACACACCAAGGGTCATGACCCCTAAATTAACCAGTAAAACCATTTGCATTCCTTGGCAGAAACAAAATATTAATTGCATTGCCTTATCAGAAAATTAATATTCTCAACTATAGTTCTACGTTTTTATTTCGCCAATTTTTCGCTCTTTATACTTTATGTGTCTGTGGCCTTTACTCTTACCACTCTACCATGGTCAACCTGTTGACTGATCGCAGTATAGCAGTGACTACTTCCCATCGGTCTCTTCTTCTCCTTTCTGCCTTACCATAGTCTCACATTCTTCATCTCGCGATATCATAGTGTTTGGCACTTTTTGTCACCACCAAGGTCGTCTTCGTTGTTTACCTCCCGTTCACCACCTTACCATGGTTACGAACTTTGTTGGCTATGGTACCGCAATAGCTATTCTACAAACCACTAACCGTGGCACCGCGGTCACTATGTTGACCGCGCACGGTGCAACGATAGACATCTTATGCTTGTTCTCTAACTGCTATTGTGCCACTATCTAACCCCTTACCAGAATAAACCTATTGTCGTGACTTAATGGGTCAGGTTGACAATCCTTATTTTGTTTCGATGGTATGTATCTCGTCAAGATATTCCCTCTGTCAACTCAAGTCGCCAAGACATAATGAATTTTATGCCAATGGAACCATACTCAGTGTGACTTTCTTATCTCTCCCTGTTGAAGCTTGTCTCATCAATATATTTCTCTCATCGGCGAGACCATGAACATTGTCTCACCGACCAAATCCTCTCCCCCCATGTCGGCAAGACTGGTGAGTATCTTGGGCTGTCTTTGGGAACCTTATCCCGATGACCTTTGTGTGGCCGGTATATTCCTTTGTACTCCAAGTAGTAAGATATATATAACTTTGATATGACCTCATACCGTCATGCCGATGATTGTTATCTTGCCGATAGGATTTATTTGCCTTATGAAAACTGTGAACTAACATATATCCTCAAACAAAGCTTTATCGGTATGACAATCTTGACCTCTTGCCGATATGTTGAAAAAATGAGTTAGTACAAAATGAAATATGGATCGATGAGACCCAAATCACCTTATCCCGATATGATTTACATATACAAATTCTCAAGGTTGGGTGAGTTATATGGGACCATGTGATATAATGAACATTGGTGAACATGCTATATGAAGGAAATTTTATACTTGTCATATGGGTTCTTTGGGAGATTTATGAGTATAAATAGCTATAAAATTTTCAAAATTTTATAGTTCTAATAGTTTCCACCCATTATGCGAATGAATACACTTCTGACATACTTATTTAACAAGATTATCTTAATTTTTTAATATCAATCATTTTATTTGTAATATTAAATTCAAGATTTTATTTCTGTGTAAGCTTTAAAAGTATTCATTATTATCATCCTATATATATAATATTGTATTTATCTAATTTTTTTATTAGATATTCAAGATAATCTTGTTAAAAATCTAATATGTATTTCCATAACAAATATTATAAAATGATATATATTACTATTATAAATTAGAATACTAGGTATTATATTTCCTTAAAATTTTCATATATAGTAAAACTATAAAAAGATGATGATAATGCATGCTTTTAAGCTTACATATTAAAAAAAAATTAAATATAATATTACAACTAAATAAAAATTCTAAATTGATGTTAAAAAATATTCAAGATTATCTTGTCTAAAACAAGAAAATTTTCACAGTATGTTGCTTTAAAATCTGATTTAAAAGCATAAATCTATTGATAAATAATTTACTTTGTGATGGGTTAGTAGACGTCAATTTAAATGGGGAGAATAAAAATGTACACATACTAGTTGATGTGAGTGTAAGAAGCCTCTTGGCTCAATTATATAAAAAAATAGAACTATTGAAATAATTAAAAATAATTATTTTTAATCCTTACAACTAACACTTTATTTAAAGGAGGTTCAAGGATTAGGTCGATAAAAAATTACATACATGTTAAAATGTTAGAGAGTATGTTTAAACAATTAATAATAATAAGTGTTAATAAGTGTTAATAATGGAATGAAATAAACTTAGACAGATCTAGAATTTTTCATTAAAAAAAAGAGATATTAACTAGTTTTGAAATATTTGCATGCAGATTTAAAACATAAAGAAATGCAAATAAAAAAAAAAATAGCATCAAATTGACCAAAAACACTCCAAATAGAAATAAAATGTTCCCATCTAATTGAAAATAAATATTTATCTAACTTTTACATGATAAGTGAGATTTTTGAGACTTTCATCCAATATTTTGGAAGCTCTTACCTCTAATTTACCATTAAACAACTTACCACAGCTGAAACTTGTTTTCCAACCACTCAATAGTTGTTTGTAGGTGTGAGACTTGATTTTTCCAACCACTCAATAATTGTTTGTAGGTGTCTCTCACACTATATGTAGTCTATCAACCAATTACATAAAAAATATATAAAAAATAAGACTATTAAAACACTTAAAAATAAAGATAAAAAATAAAAACAAAAAAATAAACCTATTAAAGAAATAATAAAATTAAAGCCAAAATTTTCCAATAAGACATTAATCCTAATCACTTAATTTAATTTAAATGTGAATTTTCCAATAAATCCAATAATACATTAATTCCAATCACTTAATTTAATTTAAATGTGGATTTTACAATTTTATCTATTAAAAATGAAAATTTAAATATAAATTTTACAATTTTATCTATTAAAAATGAAAATTTAAATATAAATTTTACAATTTTATCTTTTAAAAATGAAAATTTAAATATGAATTTTACAATTTTATCTATTATAAATGAAAAAATCTAAACAAACATGTTATATTTAGATTTGGAGTTAATAATTATAGATAGTCATTTTCTTCATGGTGATATCAATTATCTTAAATGTCTACGTATAATCCCTTTCTCTATTTGTTTTCCTCATGCAACACGCGTGGGATTAAAAACCCTTGCATCAAACCATATTTTTTGTTTCGCATAGCAAACCAACATTGAGGAGTTCGCTTTTGCATGGCAAAGATTTGTAGAGAGGACAATGGCTCTACTTCTATATATTCTACAATGTATGGTTGCTTCGTTAGCTACAAAAGAAATCTTTGAGATATAATGGTCGATTCTGCAACACTTATAGCTCACATTGCAACATAATGGTGGAAACGGAAAATAAATTCCTTCCAAACGGTAGATGCCAATAGAAACGAGAACGACAACAACAAATGCAAAAAGGTTAGCGAAAATGGGAAAGATGCAAAGTAAGGGGCCCCACATGATCGACCACCTAAGCAATCAAATTCTTAGAGTGTGCCAATTAAGTCCGACCCTGTTTGATATTATGCTTCAATGAGTTGTGCTTTTATGAACAACCAGACTGATTGTAGGATATATATTAAATGTATTCATTTAAAAGATTTTAGAAACTTTCAAACAAAAGCAATTGGTAGTTGTGATGTCAAAATAGACAATTTTTAATGGTGGAAAACTTGTATTCTTGAAAGAGAGGTCATAAATTCAAATCTTACAGAGTTAGGTATGTACGCCTCATTTGTAGCACAGTTAGGTGCCTTCGACACAGAATATGAGATAGTGTCATATTATCATAAACCATCTGTAAACCAAAAAGTAGATTGTCCATATCATAGACTATAAAAAATCCATAATATGGAAGCATATAAATTACACGTGAAACTGCCAAGATACCTCATGGAATGTGCAATCACAAATATAAAGAAATTAATTTGTTAATAATATTTTTGAAACTTTCGTGCAATAATTAGCAGGTGGAAGCAAATTCCATGACTTTTCCGAGCATCCTCCTTGCTTGTACTAAAATGGGATATTACATCCATCGAAGCATGAGTTTAACTAACATACTCTAAGCATTGACTGCTTAGATAATCGTGCCCACAACCCCCTTAAAAGTGACCTTTTTTTGTTTATGTTTTCTGTTTGCTATTGAAAGAGTTAGGGGAGAAGACCCAGTACCCGCCCCCCATCCAATAACCGTCACCTCCATGTTCACTCCACCCCCCAAAAAAAATTTAACTTTGACCCAGTACAAAACTTTATTTGAACAAATAAAAATTTACAACAACACCAATAGCTACTCATAACACAATGAGTAACTCACCAATCATAATAGACAACTAAACATGCTTTTTCATTTATAAATAAAGTCAACTTGCACATAAAAATGTTCATTTATGATTTAATTTAAAACATTTACTGTTACAAATACCCCCACTTGCAAAATTTTGTCCCTCACTACATTTTATATTTACAACTACACATGCACACTTAATGGTGCTTTACATGACATAATCACAATCTCCTATTAACATTATAGGATTTGAAATGCACAGTCTTCCACACACTCCCTGGCAGATATATGTATTTACTTCATTTCCTGTAGGTATCTACACAATTAAATACAGGTGTAAGGCTCCCCAAATAAACATCAAATCCAAATATAATGCAGAATTCACTCATATCATCTCTAAAAACCTACGTAACTAGCATCTACAAATTTATTTTTTCAAACAAATTCAAATTTCAAACTCAACAACCAAATTGAATGCATTCAATTGCCACATTCGAATTCCTAAATAAGAGGGGGAAAGCAGTCGGTTTCATTTGTAATATGTGACAACTTGTTCTAAGCATCCTCTGCACATTCTATGCAAACTTATTCTCTACATCCTCTGCACATTCCTTTGCAGTTTCAGGTTGGTACTTTATACACATTCTACTTATAGTTATTTTCATGAACTGTGCATTCAACATTTATATTTATGCAGTGTCTTCTTACTTTCATGAACTGTTCATTTAACATTTATATTTATGCGCTGTCTTTTTACTTTACTTTATAAGTAAATGAGAGGTCTTTTTTGTTGTCTTTACAACATCTACAAAATGAATTCTCCTAAGTTTTGCAACAATTATTTTATATCATTTTCTACTTTTCCTTTGCCTGTCCAATACAAGAGACTAGCATTTCAATACATATCTTTTGCCTGTCCAATACAAAAGACTAGCATTTCAATACGTTTCCTTTCTTTGTCCAATACAACAGACTAGCATTTGTTTATATTTTTATACATTCCATTGCACATACAACAGGCCAGCATACATATATTTGTCATTTTACATTCTGTGTCTCTTGTTCATTCAGCAAATCGATATATATGTGTGCATCATTTGTCTATCCTTTGGGAATGCAAACAATGCTATTGGTTAATCTTTTTCTTCTGCATCTTATTGAATTTGTAAAAGAATGTGTACAATGTTATTTATATATATATACCTATAAAACACATATTAAGCAGTGTGTTTCAAATTGTAAATGAATCTGTGCAATGTTTTATACATTCATTTACAAATTATGTGTCTGTTGTCTCCTATTCATTGAGCAAAATGATATATATGTGTGTTTCTTGCAACTATCGTCTGAAAATGCAAACAATGGTACTGGTTAATCATTTTCTTCTGCATCTTTCATGACCCGTTAAGGGTTTATTCGATGATTGAAAAACTATTACTGCTTGTTTATGAAATAAATCATTCCTCTTACACGCATTTTCGTCGTGTGCTATTTTATTTTGTTGGGTCATGGTACTATTTTTCTCTCCCACATTGCATGTATGTATGTATGTATGTTTGTATGCATGCACATACATACATACATACATACATATATACATGCATACATATATTTATATTTATATGTATGTATGTATGCACATACATACATACAGACATACATATATATATGTATGGATGTATGTATATATAAAGTTGTCTGTCCATGGTGTGAGGTAACAACCAACATCATTCTCCTTTCAAAGTGTAGGTATGTATGTATGTATGTATGTATGCACATACATACATACATATATATATAAATGATTTCCTCTCCCTATTTTTTTGTGTACTCACGGTCTTGTAAAGACCATTGTATCATGATTTTGTATGCAGAAATGATAGAGGAATTTCGTGGGTTTGAGCACATGTCTGCAAACAATGATTAATGGTCTGCATCGACCTTTTTATTAAAAATCCATGTGCATACGAGCGTAAATCGGCAAACCCATTTAGTATACACCATTTTTTGTGAAAACCCCTGCTTTGTTTTTCCAAATACGGGTTTTTTTGGGGTTAAATGATTAAATACGACCTGCTAAACTCGACTGTCTCATGATATTGACTCTAGAAATGATGAGGAATGTCCTGGATTTGACCAGATGTCTGCAAATTTATGAAAACCCTAGTGTACTCCTACAAGTGAGGAATTATTATTATAAAACCCTTGGATAATTTCTTGTGCACATTTCTGAAAACCCAAGTGTGTAAACAATCTACTTCTGTTAAAAATTATATCCTATTGTTATTGAATATAGCACAGCTTCTTTCATTTACTGTACAATATATATGTGTGTGTCTGAATGTGTGTATGTATGTGCACACACACACATATATATATATGTCTTTATGTATGTGCAAACATACATGCATACATATATATATGTATGTCTGTATGTATGTACATACATACATAATTACATACATATATATATGTATGCATGTATGTATGTCTGTATGCATGCACATACATACATACATATATGCATAAATATATATTTATGAATGTATGTATGTATGCACATACATATATATATGCTTTCCATTGCCATGAGAACCTTCCAGAGAGAGCACGCAGTAAAATGATGGAAAATAATGGGGTACCCACCAAAGAAAACATTAGTCATATGCTTAAATCGGACTCCAAATGAAGATTAATTAGGGTGTAATGTGTTTGGTGTCTGTTGTTAAAGTAAGGAGATTAATATGTAGGAGTGATTCTTAATAAGCAGGAAAATGATTTTTTAAGGTGCCAATGTGAATTAGACCCATTGAATTTTGAGTGGATTTGAATGATATAATACTTTTATTTAGATGTTAATAGTGACACATTTAGCACTGTATATCAGTGATTTTCTTTGTAATTATATCTATCTAATTATATGTACAGGATCACAGTTTTCTGACTTGTTTTGGCTGACAATGTACATGATCACTGGCAATCATGGCACCAGGCCAGAAGAGGAAGAGATCGACTGGGAGGTGCGTGATTAGAGTACCTCGTGGAGTGACATTCAATGTTCCAGATGTTATTGATGAAGAGCCAACATTGAACACCAACGAGGAAGATATGGCTGAAAATGCAGAACAGACCATTGAAAATGATGGTTTTGAATCTATTGTTCATAATACTGAGGTAGAAATGGAACCGCCACCTGCTGACCATGTGACAACCCCAGATCTGTGCATGAAAACTTGGTCTATGGATGAAATGGAAAAGACCATTGCAGATGTTGAGGACAAACGAATGTCAATCAGAGGTTCAGTGATCAAATGGGGAATCCCGCCTAGCACTTTGCGGGCATGGCTCAATGGTGTGACATCCACAAAAAAAAGGGGGCCCCAAACAATCCTAAGTGATGAAGAAGAAGCTAAAATTGTGCAGTGGTGTAAAGATATTGCTAATATTGGCCATGGCCTTCAAGTGTCACAACTTAAGTCAATGGTGGCCCAAATGGTTGGAGCAAGGCCTAACCCATTCACAAATGGGATACTAGGGAGGTCATGGTGGGTTGGCTTTCGTCAAAGGCATCTTGATCTAACAATTCAAACAGCTGAAGGACTGGACAGAGATCAAGCTATAATGCTACGCCTAGAAATAGTTTCTTCATTCTATGATAACTTGGAGGAGTTGTACAACAAACATAATTATGGGCCCAACAAAATATGGAACTGTGATGAAACAGGTGTGTAGGCTGGCAGAAACTGTGCAATGAGAGTTATTGCAAAAACAGGGATGAAATGTGCTCCACAATTAATTGCTAAAAGCAGAGAATGGATCACTATTCTAGCTTGTGTTAATGCAGCAGGTCAAACTATACCTAGTTACTATCTATTCAAGTCCAAAAGGAACATTAGAAACTATATTGTTAACTATGAGCCAAGGGCATGCATGGCAATCCAAGAGCATGCTTGGATGACCAAAGAATTATTTATGGAATGGTTAAAACACTTTGCAAGAAATGTCCTAGGAGGGGTGTCACCATCCAACAGACAACTTCTCATCTTTGATGGTCATGGTAGCCATGTTGCATTCAAAACGATTGAAGAAGCAAAGACTATGGGAATAGATATTCTCACACTTCCAGCACATTGTAGCCACAAATTGTAGCCCCTTGATGTTAGTGTGTTCTCACCACTTAAGAACTACTTCAAACAACAAAGGAGTATATGGATCTCTGAAAATCCTCAACTTGACATTGGAAGGGTAGAGTTGGCAACACTTGCCAGCAAAGCTTTTGCACAAGCTTTGACCTCTAATAACATTGCAAGTGGTTTTCAAAGAACAGGAATTTGGCCATTGAATAGACATGCACTTGACTTCGATATGGGGCCAAGCCAAGATTTCGTGGTTGAAGAGGAAGGAACCACAGTGGGAGCAGAAACAGAGGGTGATACAGTTGATGCTAAGGCATAGTTCATGGCAGCAAAAACATGTTTGAGGATAGCAGGTTGGAATGAGGATCAGATTGGACAGTTTGTGGACACCTTTTCTGTAAGCATACCCCCCAATCCAACAAGTGAAGAAGGATATTGTCCACAATACATTGAAGCAACAGAAATTGAACAAGAACCAATAGTTCATTCATGCAGTCAAGCAGTTGCAAATGAAGAGAGTCTCAATCTGCCATCTGAATTTCAAGATGTAGCTTTGAACCTAGGGGTACATCTCAATTTCAGTCAAGTGGATGAAGGGTTATCCATGCCATCACCACCAGATGTTGATCTTGAAGATGTCATCCATTACTTCACAACTGGGAGAAATTGGGAGGCTGCAAATGATGATGAGGATGGACTCAAAGGTGATGAGGATGGACTCGAACGTAATGACTCAAGTGACGAAGAGGTTGACTATGTGCCATGCACAAAAGTCAATGATCAGCAACCAGCAAGCAGGAGAAGCATTTTTTTGCAACTCCCAATGAAAAGGGTGCACCAATCATCTAATATAGGTCACAATGGGGTCTTACACCTTAGTAGGCAGTCTCAAATTTTGACATCAGATGATTTCTTCAATTTGTTGAATGAACAAGAGGCACAAAAACAAAGAAACCAAGAATTGTAGCAAAGGAAAAGGGAGCAAATGGCTGAAAAGAAGACAGAAAGAGAAGCAATCCTCACATAGAGGGAGGCAAATAGATTGGAGCGTGCTGCAAAAAAATAGAAAATTGTAGAGGAGAAGTTGAGGCAGTGACATCAAAAGGAGCTTCAAAGGGAGCAAGCAAAGATTGCTCGACAGTTGAAGGAAAATGAAAAGCAGGCAGAAAGAGCAGAAAGAAACAGAAGTAAGAGTACTCCTACAACTCCTCTTCCAAGTCAACATCCAATTTTAAGGGACATGGTTAACATTTTGGCTCCAGCCTTTGCTGCTCTTAGCAACATACAAAATGGGTCTTCTGAAGGCTAGTCTCCACAGTTACAACTCACTCCAAAGGCAAATCATGCATTGCTTGCTTGTATCGCAAGTGCCATATAGAACAATCCGCAGCCCTTAACATCTTCTCCAGTTTATGCAAAGTCAGCTGAACCCCATGGACACACCACTTCTTAATCAGATCTGTGGATGTCTGATTAGGATTTTTTATTGTCAAAATTTTGACCTCGAAGTGTGCTAGTGTGTTTTTTGTAAAACTGAATGCTAGTCTATTGTATTGGACAACCAAAGGATAGTATTCTATTGTATTGGATATCCAAAGGATACAACTATCCAATTCTGTAGAACTGACTGGTAGTTTGCAGACAACTTATATTACTTTGATGTCTGCCAGTGTCTTTTTTCTAAGATTGAAGACTCCTTGTCTTCTTTCCAACTTTGTCTTAATCATGTTTAAAGTTAATGATCTATGCTTTTGTGATTTGAAATTGATTTTGTGTTGGTTGTATTCATCAATAATTTTATTGGATATGTGTTTGTTGTATTCATCTAACTAACATTGTTGGAAATATAAATTTACACTAAGAAATGTATGTAAATGAAGTTCAGAAAATTATGTACACATAAAAATTGTAACTGTAAGTGTAAGTGGAAATCAATCTAATTGTAAATTATAAGTGTAAGTTTGCAATGAATAAGAAAAATGAACATCATATATATACATGCATACATATATGTAAGTAAACTCTTGAAATACTTGACCTGAAATGTCATCGTCTAATTGGACATGCTCTTTACAACCTTCATAGTTGTGTATACATGCATACATATATGTAAATATATATATGTATGTATGTATATACACATACACACATACATACATATATGTACGTATGTATACACAACTAAGTATATGCAGAAATATATCTATACATCTATATGCAGCATATCCAAAAATTAATCTATTTGAAATTATAAATTTTTCAACACCTACACTTGGAAATCAATCTAATTGTAAATTTTAAATGTAAGTTTACAATGAATATGAAAAATGAGCATTATAATTGGACACTATGTCCACCGGGTCACAGCCAAAGTAAAGTCTTGAAAGACTTTACGTGAAATGTAATCTTGCAATTTGACATGCTTTTTAAAGCCTCCTAGCCATTTTACATGCCTGCCAAAACAAACAAACATGGACAATAGTTATTGTAATAAATACAAAAGACATACTAGTTAGTGAACAATATAGAGAAATAATTGAAACATATAGCCATTTGAACAAAAAATCCTTAATTATTTGATGTGTTGACAAACACATTTATCAAACTCCCCACCCTAAACATTGTTGCACCACCTCTCCTTGTTCTCTCATTCCTACAAGAAAATATTTACAACCAGGGGTAGTCACAACCGAGGCTAGTAACATACAAACATCATACAACAACACATAATTAATCACTGAATTCTGCATTATATTAAGATTTGATGTTTATTTGGGGAGCCTTATATATCTGTGATTTTTTGCATGTTTGTATGCATGCATACAGTCATACAACATAAGCATACATGTAAACAATCATAGAAACACAAGCATATATGCATGTATTCATATAAACATATACATACATATACATTGCAGAGAATCTATGATATACATTCCAAATAAATTTTAAAAACACCTAAATGTGTCAGTATTAACATTTAAATAAAACTATTATATCATTCAAATCCGCTCAAAAGTCAATGGGTCTAATTCACGTTGGCACCTTAAAAAATCATTGTCGTGCCCATTAAAAATCACTCCTACATATTAATCTCCTTACTTTAGCACCAGACACCAAACACATTACACCCCAATTAATCTTCATTTGGAGTCTGATTTAAGCATATGACTAATGTTTTTTTTGGTGGGTACCCCATTATTTTCCATCATTTTACCGCGTGCTCTCTCTGGAAGGTTCTCATGGTGATGGAAGGCATATATATATGTATGTGCATACATACATACATACATACATAAATTAATATATACATACATTCATATATATATATATATGTATGTACATACATATATATATGTATGTATGTGAATACATACCATACATAAATATATATGTGTGTGTGTATGTGCATACATACATACTGTATGAATACACATACATACACACATATATATGTGTGTGTATGTATGTGCATACATACATTATATATATGTATGTACGTATGTATACATATGCATGCACATACATACATACATACATTCATTGACCAGATTGATATATATGTTTGCATCCTGGGCTTATCCTTTTTGAAATGCAAACAATGGTACTGGTTAATCATTTTCTTCTGCATTTCATTGAATTTGTAAAAGAATGTGTACAATGTGCATATATACATACATACATACATAAATACACATATATATGTATGTATGTATGTATGTGTGTATGTATGTATGTATGTATGCACATACATACATACATAAATACATACATACATACATACATACATACACTTTGAAAGGAGAATGATGTTTGTTGTTACCTCAAAGCATGGATAGACAGCTTTATATATACATACATACATACATCCATACATGCAATGTGGGAGAAAAAAATAGCACCATGACCCAACAAAATAAAATAGCACATGGCGAGAATGCATGTAAGAGGAATGATTTATTTCATAAACAAGCAGTAATAGTGTTTCAATCATCGAATAAACCCTTAACGGGTCATGAAAGATGCAGAAGAAAATGATTAACCAGTACCATTGTTTGCATTTTCAAAGGATAGTTACAGGAAACAGACATATATATCATTCTACTCAATGAACAAGAAACAACAGACACATAATTTGTAAATGAATGTATAAAACATTGCACAGATTCATTAATAATTTGAAACACACTGCTTAATATGTGTTTTATAGGTATATATATATAAATAACATTGTACACATTCTTTTACAAGTTCAATAAGATGCAGAAGAAAAGGATTAACCAGTACCATTGTTTGCATTCCCAAAGGATAGACAAATGATACAGACATATATATCAATTTGTTGAATGAACAAGAGACACATAATGTAAAATGACAAATATATGTATGCTGGCCTACTGTATGTGCAATGGAACGTATAAAAATATAAACAAATGCTAGTCTATTGTATTGGATAGCGAAAGGAAACGTATTGAAATGCTAGTCTATTGTATTGGACAGGCAAATGAAATGTAGAAAATGATATAAAATAATTGTTGCAAAAATTAGGAGAATTCGTTTTGCAGATCTTGTAAAGACAACAAAAAAGACCTCTCATTTACTTATAAAGTAAAGTAAAAAGACAGTGCATAAATATAAATGTTAAATGAACAGTTCATGAAAGTAAGAAGACACTGCATAAATATAAATGTTGAATGCACAGTTCATGAAAATAACTATAAGTAGAATGTGTATAAAGTACCAAACTAAAACTGCAAAGGAATGTGCAGAGGATGCTTAGAACAAGTTGTCATAGATTACAAATGAAACCGACTGCTTTCCCCCTCTTATTTAGGAATTCGAATGTGGAAATTGAATGCATTCGATTTGGTTGTTGAGTTTGAAATTTGAACTTGTTTGAAAAAATGAATTTGTAGATGCCAGTTACGTAGGTTTTTAGAGATGATATGAGTGAATTATGCATTATGGATTTGATGTTCATTTGGGTACCCCATTATCTTCCATCATTTTACCGCGTGCTCTCTCTAGAAGGTTCTCATGGCGATGGAAAGCATATATATATCTATGTGCATACATATATATATACATACATACATACATTCATAAATATATATGTATGTATATATGTATGTATGTATGTGCATACATACAGACATACATTCATAAATATATATATGTATGTATTTATGTACATACATACAGACATACATATATATATATGTATGTATGTACATACATACAGACATACATATATATATGTATGCAAGTATGTTTGCACATACATAAAGACATATATATATATATGTGTGTGTGCACATACATACACACATTTAGACACACACATATATATTGTACAGTAAATGAAAGAAGTTGTGCTATATTTAATAACAATGGGATATAAATTTTAACAGAAGTAGATTGTTTACACACTTGGGTTTTCAGAAATTTGTAAACATCTGGTCAAATACAGTCGAATTTAGTAGGTCGCATTTAATCATTTAACCCCCAAAAAACCACTATCTAGAAAAACAAAGCAAGGGTTTTCACAAAAAATGGTGTATACTAAATGGGTTTGCCGATTTATGCTCGTATGCACATGGGTTTTTTATAAAAAGGTCGATGTAGACCATTAATCATTGTTTGCAGACATGTGTTCAAAACCCACGAAATTCCTCACCATTTCTGCATACAAAATCATGATACAGTCGACTTTACTAGGTCGTATTTAATCATTTAACCCCAAGAAAACCCGTGTTTGGAAAAACAATGCAAGGGTATTCGCAAAAATGGTGTATACTAAATGGGTTTGCCGATTTATGCTCGTATTCACATGGGATTTTTTTTTAAAGTTTGATGCAGACCATTAATCACTTTTTACAGGCATGTGGTCAAACCAACAAAATTCCCCTATCATTTCTGCAGACAAAATCATGATACAGTGAACTTTACGAGGTCGTGAGTACGCGGTAGAACAGGGAGAGGAAATCATTTAACCCCAGAAAAACCCATGTGTAAAACACCAACACCATGAGCCAACAAAATCAAATAGCATATGGCAAAAATGCGTGTAAGAGGAATAATTTATTTAATAAACAAGCAGTAATAATTTTTCAATCATCGCATAAACCCTTCACGGGTCGTGAAAATGCAGAAGAAAATGATTAACTAGTACCATTGTTTGCATTTTCAAAGGAAAATGATGTTTAATGTTACCTGTGCAGGAGTCGTGGAGAGCAGACGGCATTCACTTCCATGCGCTTGGAGAGCAGTCGCGGGTGCTTCCATTGCCATGAGAACCTTCCAGAGAGCACGTGCGTGAAAATGATGCTGCCCACCGAAAAAAACATAGGTCATATGCTTACATTGGACCCCAAATGAGGATTAATTGGGGTGTAATGTGTTTGGTGTTCGGTGCTAGGGTAAGGAGATTAATATGTAGGAGTGATTTGTAATAGGCACGAAAATGATTTTTTAAGGTGCCAACGTGATTTAGGCCCATTGACTTTTGAGTGAATTTGAATGATATCATAGTTTTATTTAAATGTTAATAGTGACATATTTAGGTGTTTTTGACAGTTTTTTTTGGTGGTTGTAGCTGGCGGGTACTGGGACGTTAGGTGGCGGGGAGCGGACGGCACCTGTAAAAGGTGTCTTTTTGACCTCCGCGCGCATATCCAATGCTCCCACAGTCTACCGAAATGCCCAGAAGCCAAAAGCTTAGTTATAAGCTCTTAACTCATGGGTGAAAAAAACCCATAAATTTTTTTTCCGATTCGACGCACGGTTCACATTCTATGGTTGCACAAAGTTAGCCCTAGCGGGTACTGGGTCTTCTCCCCTATGTACTCATTTATTATCCCACATGTGTTGAGTGGAAAAACCAAAGGAAGAAGGGAATAATAAAATGTGTAAAGGATTGCACTAAATGTATTATTCCCACCCACAAGTATAAAACAATGATTATAATTTCAAACTTTTGATATATTTAAAAGAAAATTCTATGCTTTTTATCCTTTGAGTATTACTTCTAAGTTTTTGACTTTTTAGATTTTAATAATTATTAATAATTAATATTATTTTATTTTTTTCAATTAATAATTTATTATTCATAATTGATATTTAATAAGTTTTTTAAAAATGTTTGGGCAATAATAAACTAATCAACACTCAATAATAATTAAAAATTAAAATATTAATTACAAATAATAATAAATTGATATTAAAGTATTAATTAAAAATCAATTTTAAATATAATTAAAATTAAAATTATTATTAATAAAATTAAAATTGATAAATAAATTATAAACAATTCATTATTGGATAGTCTATATTTTGATAATATGATATATGATTTTATTACAAATTAATCATTTTCACAAATTTGACACACAAATGACAATTTGATGATGAAATTAAGGTATCATAATTTAGTTTCAAATTAGGTACAACACAATAAAAAAAACAAGCTTGGTAGAGAAAATAATTATCTATGCAAAATGTGGGAGGATAGACAAAGCTTGTGAACTATTTGACACAATAATAATAAAATTAATAATAAATTATTAATTAAAAATTAATTTTAAATAATAATTTCAATTATAATTATTAGTAACAATTAAAATTAAAATTGATAAATAAGATAACAATTCATTATTCATCAGTCAAGATTTTTTTTTGATGAATAGGCAACTATCTATATTAAATTAAAACATGTTCTATGATTTTATTACAAATTGTTCATTTTCACAAACTTGACACACAAATGACAATTTAACAATGAAATTAATGTATCATAATTGAGTATAACACAATGGGCACTAAAACAAATTGAAATATTTTTATGAGGGTAGTGTTGCAATTTTTCTAATTAGAGTGCATTCCATAAGATTAAAGATTACAATTTTGTGAGGCATTGTGTCAAATAGTTCACAAATTTTGTTTATCCTCCCCTATTTTGCATAGATTTGAAAGCGCATCTACAACAACATATATCTTATAGTCCTTGTAGTTGATGAAGAGAAAAAAAAATACACCTCCAATCTCACAACAAAACAACTTTAACTTGACAATTCCATTTTTCAATTTAACACAAATAAAATTGAATGGAAAGCAATTCCATAAGCAATTCAATAATATCTAAACTCATAGTCTATTGATCATCAAATGTTTACTAATTACATGATCAATTTCACCTCTCTACTCTTTGTCCTCTGCTATTCTTGATTCTCTTTTTTGCTCAAGTTTAATTACTCTGAATTCCTATCTTCTTTTAGCCAAACACCCCTCTCTATCTTCCCCCTCGATGACCTCTAATCCACATCTTATCACATCTTCGGACTGGCATATTATCTTCTCTTCAACATCCAACAATCTCTCTTTCTTCCTTATCACCAAGTCTTTTGCACTCAGGTTTTTTTATTCCATTTCAAATGTTGATGTCACATCATATGGATTGAATTCCCCTTTGAATGGCCTCCTCGTCAACATTTAATTCTGCATACATTTCATCTAATTGTAGCCCCTTATTTCTTTTGACTTAGCAATAATTAAAGTGTCTTTAATTGTTAATTCTCCAATTTGTACTTACACGACATCATTCTTCACATTACCTTGCTTTCTTGCATTGATTTAACTACCTTGAACTATGCCTATATGTGTCCCTACATTTTTTTTTTTATGCAATTTTTAATTAAAATCTCCATTCAATTTCCCTTGACTCCCATGCACTTCCTCATTTTCTCTTTTCTATCTGGACCCATCTCCCACATGCAACCTCTCCAAAAAAATTGCACCCTCTTCACTCCAAGCAACCTCTGTTTGACTAAAATTGCATTGGAAAATTCAGAAATTTGTGTAGGCTTAACCTTTGCTAGGCACCCCCTTCTATCCCACACTGCTTTCCTTTCACTTAATCAAGCCTCTAGTTATGTATTTCCTCAAACATGGTGTGAGGCTTCTTTATGCTCTTATGGTTGCATTTACACTTTGAAGCTTGGCATGGGTCTTCCTCCTCACCCAGGCACATACCTCTACTCGCAAATCTACATTTTATTTCATGTTTATCTCCTCCTTTAGCGACATCTCTTCACATTCTTTGCTAGAAATTTAATCTTCCACTATGCATGATCCTTTCACTTTTCATTTTGCCCATTCAAATTTTGTAAAGAATGGAGGCAAAAATGAATCGACCTAGGGAGAAGAAATTTAATTCAAATATGAATTGTGAAAATACTTATGGGTAAATTAATACCTTAAAAAAAATTTCAAATTCTTTCATCGATTCTCTTTGTGATATATGAACTAACAAATATATACACATTCACATTTTGAATTTTTGAATTTTGATCTCACAATTCACGAATCAATATATATTTGAAATTGCAAACCTTCAATGATGAATTTGGAGCAAAAAACTAAAACCCAAATAAATTCAAACTAAATTTTTCTTGGTTGATGTCGATTGCTTGTGGATTCATATGCTCCTACATCAGATGCATTGGGTGAGAAAATTTATGAGCATGGGCTCACAATGGTGGAGTTAGGTGATAGAATCACCCTTCAATATTGTGAATATTCTACATCGAACTCCATCAATTAAAGTTAAACCTCCTTTTCCAAATAGCCTGACCTCCTTCACCAAAACACTTCACCTTCTTTGGGTGATCCCACAATAGTGGTTTACAATTTTTGGCCAAACTGGACAGTGAAATTATTATTTTTAACTAAATCTTTACATTCGAGCACATATAGTGGCTAAACAGTGAGGAATTTGAAGATGATGTAAACTAGAGTCTTGTCACATTTTTTCTGTAGATTCTAAAAATATTTTTTTCAAAATTTTTGGAATCAGACTGCACTTCTTTTTCCATCTCCCATGAAAACTGATTTTTTCAGAAAACAACATTTTTAAAAAGTGACGCACACCATATGACACATAACTTTTATTCCATGAATGATAAAATTCTAATTCTTTTGAATTTAGATTTTTAACTCCGATATCTAGTGCTTCCACTTGGTTAGATAGTTTTTTACTAAATATTTTTTCTTTAATCAAGTTTCGAAGTCAAACTAATTACAATTTAGACATAGCGTGACCGTATAACGCGTAAATGTTTTTGTATATAAAAAAATTCAATTTATTTATTTTTGTTGGATCAAGGACTTCAATATCTGGTGCACTCATATTTTTCAAATTTTTTTTTGATAATCTGCTATTTTTCCATATGTGTAGAACAAAGACCTTCATTTTCAATGAAAAACCTATGTTTAATAAAACTAAAAAAAATACATAATAAAACCAAAACATATTAAAATTATGTTCGTTGGATAGCTCATTCTGAGGACAACCATAATCATTTCAAATAATTTTTAAATGAATTCATTTGATCCCCCAAAATGTAAATCAAAAGTGATTTTTTATCAGCATTTTGATAGGTGTAAAGGAGACTCATTTATAGGTATGCTCTAAAACTAGCGAGGTTCTATCCAAGGGGGTTTGATGTAAAGTGGTTTGATCAAAGCCTCTTCAATTGGAATCCTTAAAATGGAACTTTTTAAGGCTTAAATAATTATATTTTCTAAAAATATGTGATTTCAGCAAAAATCAGTTCCTCTCATAAATTATAAACCAACTTTGTGGGATCACCCCTTTCCATGTCCTCCTATGACATGTCTTCACTATAATCAACCCTTGCAACCTTATGTTGCATCGCTTGTAATCTACCTTGCATCCATAACTCGATCTCATGAAGATCTCACTTCGTCTGCTATAATTTGTCATTACCACAACACTTTTCTCTACATTTCCCGCTCTCAACCACTAAGGACTTCACACACCTACAATAATACTTTTGAGCTTCTCACTTGTGCTTCCTCAATCCATAGGTTTTTTCACAAGTTGCCTCATAGTAAATGACCTACTTATGCCTCCAAAACCTCTTCTCACTTCCCTCTCAACTCGCAGGTCTTGGTGCAAACTGCTTCACGGTCAATGCTCTACCTGCACACTCAAAACGTTTGACTCTGATACCATTTGATGAAGAGAGAAAAAATTACACCTCTCCAATCGTACAAAAAAAATAAATAACTTTACAATTCCATTTGTCAATTAAAGATTAACACACACATTTAAATGAAAATAAATTCAATAATATCTAAACTCATAGTCGATTGATTATCAAATGTTTACTAATTCCATGATCAGTTTCACCTCTTTGCTATTTGTCCTGCACTCTTCTTGATTCTTTTTTTCTCAGGTTTAATTACTCTGAATTCTTGTCTTCTTTTGGCCAAATACCCCTCTCTATCTTCCCTCTCAATGAGCTCTAATATGCATCTTATCACATCTTTAGACTAGCATATCATCATCTCTTTAGTGTCCCACATTCTCTCTTTCTTCCTTATCACCCAGTCTTCTGCACTCAGGTTTTCTTTATTGCATTTCAAATGTTGTTGCCACAACATATGGAATGAATTCCCATTTGACTGGCCTCCTTATCAGCATTTAATTTTGCATAAATTTCTTCTAATTTCAACCCTTTGTTTCTTTTGACTCATCAATAATTAAAGTGTCTTTAATTATTAGTTCTCCAATTTGTGCATGTGTGCCATCATTCTTCACATTACCTTGCTTCCTTGCATTGCTTTAACTACTTGCAGTTGCACCTATATGTGTCCTTGTATTTTCTTTTGCAATTTTTAATTAAAATCTCCATTCAATTTCCCTTGACTCTCATGCATTTCCTCCTTTCTCTTTTTTGGATCAACCCACCTCCCACATGCCAACCTCTCCAAAAGAAAATGTGCCCTCTTCACTCCAAGCAACCTCTGTTTGACTGAAATTGCATGCTGGAAAATTCAGAATTTTGTGTAGGCTTAACCTTTCCTAGGCGCCCCCTTCTATCCCAATCCACTTTCCTTTCACTTAATCAAGCCTATGGTTATGTATTTCCTCCAATGTGGTGTGAGGGTTCTTTATTCTCTTATGGCTGCCTTTACACTTCGAAGCTTGGCGTGGGTCTTCCTCCTCACCTAGGCACAAACCTCAAATCACAAATCTGCATTTTATTTCATGTTTTTCTCCTCTTTCAATGATGTCTCTTTACATTCTTTTCTGGAAATTTAATCTTCCACTATATGCATGATCCTTTCACTTTTCATTCTGCCCATTCAAATTTTGTCAAGAATAGAGGCAGAAATGAATTGACCTAGCAAGAAGAAATTTAATTCAAATATGAATTGTGAAAATACTTATGGGTAAATTAATACCTCAAACAACTTTTCGAGGCATTTATTTTTTCTTTTTTGCTTTTTTGAATTTAAAAAATACACCTTGAAAATTATATCTCTTGGTGTATTATATATATATCTTAATATATTAAGATAGATAAGCTAGTAGTAGTCATGACCTATGTAACAAATTGAATAAATTAATATATTTAGGGTTATGATTAGAACTTTAGAATTTAGGATTAGGGTTTATATCATGGTTAGGGTTAACATTAGGGTTAGTGTTTGGTTTAGATTTATTATGATGATTAGGGTTAGGGTTTAGTGTTAAGGTTGGGTTTATGACCAAAGTTAGTGTGAGAACTATGTTATGGTTAGGGGTGGAATTACTATTAAGGTTTGGATTGGAATTATAATTAGGGGTAGGGTAAGGATTTATATTTGGTCAGGGCTATGGTTAGGGTTAAGGTTAGGGTCAAGGTTAGGAATAAGGTTAAAATTAGCATTAGGGTTAGGATTTGGTTTACGATTATGATTATGGTGAGGGTTAGGGTTTAGACTTATGATTAGGGTTATAGTTAGTGTTAGGCTTTAATGTTATACATTGAATAAATTAATATAATTAGGGTTAAAATTTAGGATTACAATTTATATCAAAGTTAGGGTTAGCATTAGGGTTAAAGTTTATATCATGGTCAGGGTTAGCATTAGATTTAGTGTTAACCATTTAGGATTAGGGTTCAACATTTAGGTTTATGATTATGGTTAGGGTTATGGTTATAGTTACAGTTAGGGTTTAGTGTTAAGGTGAGTGTTAGCATTAGGTTTATAGTTAGGATTAGAATTTTGTTTTATGGTTAGGATTATGTTTAGGGTTTACATTAATGTTCAGGTTAGGATAAGAATTATGGTTAGGGGAGGAAATGGGTAGGATTGGGATTATTATTATGATTATGATAGAATTATAGAATAATAGTTATGGTAGGTTTAAGTTCAAGATTAGGATTAGTGTTAATGTTAGAGTTCAAATAATGGTTAGGCTTAAGGTTTACATTATGGTAAGGATTATGCTTAGAATTAGGGTTTGGGTTATAGACACACACACACACATATCTATGACACATTTAGTATTTCATATATTTGTGACACATTCATTACAATTATTTTTTCACATATATTTGCCTCACATCAACTCCAAGAAATTATTTAATGTTACACATTTTAGAAATCCATGTATATTACAAATAAGTAGTAGAACAAAATATGTTACAAAAGTTTAAAATTTAGATTTATGAATGTCGAGCATGTGCAGGATCATCATGGAAAAATAGGACCTTAAGTGGCAATAAAATTCAGAAAAATCAGAGTTATGCAACTTGACGTAAAAATTTGAATAAGTTAACTATATTATTTCAAAAATTTGTAAGAATAGAATTTGTTTCAAATTGAATGAATTTTCTAAACTACTAGGTTTATTTTTATTTTAAAAAAATCTAATTGGTGAAAATTTGAAATTTCAATGTAGTAGTACTTAAATTTGAGGGAAAAAATAAGAAGTAAGTGCATGTCTGAACACCCTAACCACAATAAAATGATAATATTTTTTTATAATATTTTAGATATAAGTAGAAGACTCTTGTCTCAATGTGATGTATATTTTTTTGTAACTTTTTTCCAAGTAAATAATTCATTATGATTTTTTTATTACAACTTTTGAAAAATATAAAAACTCATACGTCTGACCACCTTAACTTGGTCAAAACTTTGTGAAATTCAATTTGATTTTTTTTAATCCTATATTATGTGAAGCATAGAATGTGACACATGTTTCATATTCAAAAAATGTGATACCCTTTGAAAGCTATAGATGTTTTTTAGTCAGCCTATCAATCAATACTTTAGTCATAATTCAAATAGAAAATGAATAATAATTATTTATTAAATTCAAAGTAAAGCATAATTTATATTGGTGGAAATCTAAGAATCTCCTTTAAAAACCTTTTTAGTTTCATCAATTTTGGGTAAAAAAAAGTCATCACCCACATGGGCCATCATATCACTTACATATCGCCACTTTTTCGCCCATCATGATCCTACACATACCCTGCCCTATCTATTGTTACAATTATATTTTTTCTTAGTTTTAGAATTAGGGTTAGAGATAGATTTAGAATTATGGTTAGGGTTATGATTAGAATTAGTTTTAGTTTTAGAATTAGGGTTAGAGTTAGGGATAGTATTTGGGTTAGTGTTAGTTTTACAAAAATAATAAATTTTACTCTTAGGGTTAGAGTTAGACTTATTGTTAAGGCTAGGGTTAGAATCAAAATTACTTTTAGTTATATAATTAGGGTTAGGATTAGATATAGATTTAGAGTTAGTATTGGGGTTCAAAATATGTTAGTTTTAATTTTAGGGTTACGGTTCTAGGGTTAAAGTTAGAGTGAGAATTATTGTTGATATTAAATCCTAACCCCAATCTAACTTTAACCCTAACCTTGATTGAACACTAACCCACCCTAACCCTAACCCCAAACCTAACTATAACTATAATTATAACCCTAGTCATGACTATAATCTTAATTATAATTCTAACCCTAACTATAATTCTATTGTTATTTGTAATCCTAATTTTAACACTAACTCTAATTCTCATGAAAACCACAATTCTAAATATAACCCTAATTAAACCTTACTCTAGATCTTTAAATAAACCATAACCCAAATTGAATCTAACCCTATTCTTAATCAAACCCTAACCCTAAATGAACTGAAAAACCTAATTGTAACCCTAATGAAACCCTACTCTTTGATTGGATGATAACCCTAATTGAACCCTACCCCTAATTGATTCCTAATCCTAACCGTAACCCTAATTATAACTCTAACCCTTATCATAATTATAAACTTAACCCTAATTATAACCCTGATTTTAATTCTAACCCTATTTGCAATTATAATTCTAATACTAACCCTAATTCTAATGAAAACCCTAATTCTTTCTAATTGTAACCCCAATTAAACCATAACCCTAACCTTAATTAAATTCTAATAGGCTATTTGAACCCTAACACTAACCTAACCTTAACACCGACACTAATTGAACTTGAATCCTAACCCTAGTTGAACCCTAACCCCAACCCTAACCTTAACCCTAATCCTAATTGAGGCCTAATCCTAATTGAAACCTATCCCTAAGCCTAACTAAATAATAACCCTAAAGATTAACCATAACCTAACCTTAACCCTAACCCTAATTGAACTTGAAGCCTAATCCTAAACCTAAATCCAACCCTAACCCTAACTATAACCTTAATTCTAATTCTAACCCCAACCTTAATTCTAACCCCATTCATAATCCTAATTGTAACAACCTTAATTATAACTCTAACCTTAACTATAATTCTAAAGTTATTTGTAATCCTAATTTTAACACTAACTCTAATTCTCATGGCAACCTTCATTCTAAAAAAATCCTAACTAAACCCTACACTATCCCTATATAAACCCTAACCCAAATTGAATCTAACCCCATTCCTAATCAAAACCTAGCCCTAAATAGATTGAAAACCTAATTGTAACCCTAATGAAAGCCTACCGTTTGATTGAATAAGTGATTGAACCCTACCTCTAATTGATTCCTAGTCCTAACCCTGACTCTAATTAAAACCCTAACCCTTATCCTAATTATAAACCTAGCCCTAATTATAACCCAAATTTTAATTCTAACCCTATTTGTAATTATAATTCTAATACTAACCCCAATTCTAACAAAAACCCTAATTCTAACTGTAATCCCAACTAAACCATAACCCTAAACTTAGTTAAACTCTAATGGGCTATTTTAACCCTAACACTAACCTAACCTTAACACTAACACTAATTGAACTTGGATCCTAACCCTAGTTGAACCCTAACCCCAACCCTAACCTTGAATTGAAGCTTTATCTTCTAACCAGGTAAGCTTAACCCCAGAACCCTATCCCCAACCCTAATTGAATTATAACCCTAATTTTTAACCCTAACCTAACCCTAACCCTAACCCTAATTGAACTTGAAGCCTAATCCTAAACTTGAATCCACCCCTAACCTTAACTATAACCTTAATTCTAACCCTATTCGTAATCCTAATTATAATAACAATGATAATTGTAATGGTAACCCTAATATAAACTTAACTTAATTGTAAATGAACACTATGCCTAATTGAATGCTAATCATTAACCTAATTAAACTGTAAGCCTAATTGAACACTAACCTAACCATAATTGTAAGTGAACACTAATCCTAATTGAACTCTAACTGTAATCCTAACTCTAATTGAACCCTAAGACTAACCTTAACACTAACCCTAACCCTAATTGAACCCTTATTGAATCCTAACCCTCACCCTAACCCTCACCCTATTCATAATCCTAATTGTAACAACAACCATAATTGTAATGACAACCCTAATAGAACCATAACCCTAATATAAACTTAATTTTAAATGAACACTAAGCCCAATTGAATGTTAATCATTAACCTAATTAAATTATAAGCCTAGTTAAACACTAACCCTAACCCTAATCATAAGTGAACACTAACCCTAATTGAACTCTAATTATAATTCTAACTTTAATTGAACCCTAAGACTAACCTTAAACTAACCCTAACCCTAATTGAATCCTTATTGAATCATAATCCTAATCCTAACCCTAACCCTGTTTGATCCCAAATTCTAACCCTAACCCCAAGATTTATCGTAGAACCCTAACCTTAAGTCTAAGTGAAAACTAACCCTAATTAAACTCTAACCCTAATTCTTATTGAACACTAACACTAACCCTAATCCTAACCCTGCTCCTAATTGAACCCTAATCATAATCCTAACCCTAAGCAAACATAACCTTAATTAAACTCTATATCTAGCCCTAATTAAAGTCTAACCCCAATTGAATTCTAACCATAACCGTAACCCTAAGTGAACACTAACCCTAATTAAACTCTAAACCTAACCTTAATATTGACCCTGACCTTGGACCTTATTTGAATTTTAACCCTAATCCTAGAACCATAATTAAACCCTAACCCTAATTGAACCACAACCCTAACCATTGATCAATTAAGTTTAGAATTCAATTAGGGTTACAATTTGTTTAGGGTTAAGATTCAATTAGAGTTAGGTATGGACTTGAATTAGGGTTAGGGACATAGTTTAATTAGGGCACTATCAAGGTTGGCGTTGTGGTAAGGGTTAAGTGATAAAGCTTGGAGTTAGTGTTAGGGTTCAATTAGGGTAATTGTTAGTATTAGGATTAGGGTTAGGGTTCAATTAGGTTGGTATTAGTGTGAGTTTTAGAATTAGGGTTAGGGTTAGGATTAGATATAAAATCAGAGTTAGGTTTTTGGTTAATTATTGTTAGTTTTACACTTTGTGTTAGGGTTAGGGTTAGAGTTATAATTAGTGTTAGTGCTTGGGTTAGAAATAATGTTAGTGTTAGGTTTAGGGTTACCATTAGAGTTAGGGTTAGGGTTAATCCTAACTCTAACCTTAATTGTACCCTAATTTAACTCCATCCTAACACCAAGCCCAACCTTAATTATTCCCTAACCCTAGTAATTAACCTAAACCTAATTGAACCCTAACCTCAATTGAACCCTATACTTAATACCAAACTTAAATAAATTGTAACCCTATTTTAATCCTAGCCCTAGTTGAACCATAACCCTAATTGAATCATAACCTTAAGTGAACTCTAACCCTAATTTAACCCTAGTCTTAATAGAATCCAAGCCCTAATCCTAACCCTTACTCTAATTGAACCCTCACCATACCTAATGCTAATCATGTTCTTAACCTTCAATCCTAACCCTAACTAAAACCCTAAGATTTATTGTAGAACCCCAATGGTACCTTAAACCTAGTCATAACCCTAATTGAATTCTAATGCTAACCCTAAACCCTAATTGAACATAAAGCCCAATTTAACCCTAACCCTAACACTAACACTAACCCTCACCCTAATTGAACCCTAAGCCTAAGCTTAATTGAACCCTAATCTGAATCCTAACTGAATTTTAACCTTATATATATATATATAATACACTACTCGAGATATCCTTCTTGAGGCGCCCATTTTTTTAATCAATTTATGACACAAAATTTTAATAGACACCTCAAGAAGGATATCTCTTGGTATATTTTATATATATCATTCCTCCATAATTGTCATGAATTTAAGAGCACAATAAACATCTTTAAATTTCATGGCATAACAACATTTCTTATGGAATATGTGTTACTTTAACTCACAGTAGCTAGTAGAAAGGAGAGTGAAGGTTAGAATTTAAATTTGATGACAAATTTCAAGTGTCATTTCCACATTCCTTGAGGTTGATCTAGATCAATTCCACAACCTACAAAAAACTTATTGAGGGATTGAGTGGTGGTCTTGAGTTGAATAATGAATGTATTAAATTTAGTGTTTATGGGGGGAAAATAAGATGCATAGGAAATAGGTTGTGAGACAAGTCCTACATAAGAGTATGCCACTTGTTAATATGCTATTGCATTGACACATTCCCATCAAAATGAACACAAAACTAAATGGAAATTAGAATAAGAATATTAATTTACCATTGTACTATTTAACCCTCTTGTGTAGTTTTCCTTTCAATCATTAATTACCAAGCATTCTAATCAAGTATTATCTCTTTCTAAAATTTATACTTAATTCAAAACCATGCATCTAGAAAAAATTTCTTTTATTAAGTTGTCTCTTTCAGTGCATGTTTCTCATTAGGCCGACATGGTCGACTATTTTGATGAGAGATCATCTTCAAAATTTTAAAGGTTTAAAACTTGCAACATGCATAATTGGCTGAACAGGGTTATCCCGAATCTAAGGGGATTAATTTAAGGCATGAAATAAATTAAAAAAAAAATTCAATGTAAAATCATATAACCATGTATGCATCAAGGTGAAGAAAATTCAAGCTTATCAAGGTGAGTTTCAAGGCTTAAAGGTTATAGAAATGCAATTGATGACAAGTTGGGTATCAAACCCATGTTTTAGATCTTCCTTTTGTTTTTCTTGGGTATATTATAAAGGTGTGGGCATGAAATTTTGAGAAGTGGAAGCTTTCATAATACAATGGTATACCGGGTGCTACGGATTAAGATCCACATAAGTGTGTATCTATCCAGTCACTTTGCAGTTCACATAAATGTTCAGTTCAGAATGGTTCACTCAAAGGGCATCCAATATTCTCCTAATTTTGAGAACGAATATTAGACTGAAACCCATAATGTTAACGATTAAACGCTGCAAAAGCTATATCGGTGCCATGGAATTCATTCTCTTACTATTACATCATTACTATTGAATCTGACTACCATCTCACTGAAAAGGCGACATAGAACACCCAAATGGGTAGAAGAAAGCATTTTTTAACCAAAATAAAACTGCTAAAAGCCATGAAAAATTATTAAAGATCTGGATTAGAAGAGCCATGGTATTTTACAAGAAAAAACCCATAATGACAGCAAGACTCCACTGAAAAACCACTCATGAAATTAAGATTTTGAAGCCAATAAGTACAAAGTTTTCTGAACAAAGATGCCCAAAACATTGGCGAAAGATACATAGAACAGGGTTAAAAAAAAAGACGTCACTGCAATGGATGGAAATTTCTATATCTTTCTATTAAGAGTGTCCTTGTAACGCATGAGGGACTTCAGGCACTGAAACTTGAGTTGCTGCTTGAACTTGTCTATGAAGTCATCCGCCTTTGCATCAACTCCATCAGTAGTTGAGCCATCAGCGACTACTTCTTCTTGGAAATTTTCTGGAGGAAGAGGCGTTTCCTTTGCCGCCACCGCCCGAGCGTGGCTGGTGAGCTCAAAAGTCTAAGATTTCTTTATCTTCCCAGGCAGAGGAGGCGGAGGCGGGTGTAGATCTAAGAGCGACGACGCATCCGATTTGTTCCGTCCAAGCCCAGTCTTCACATTCCCTGTTCTCTGCGATAACCCAAAAGCTCCGACGCTGCTCTATGTTGCCTTGCTCAGTTTTTTTTTCTTCGCAATCACTTGCTTTTCCTCTTCTCTGTCTACCACATTGTCCTCTGCCACTTCTTCCTGTGGGTCAGTCCATGCGACCACCTCCGCCTGATCATTTGCCCTCCTATAGAAAGAGATCGACGACAACCTGTTGAGCAGAGAGGGGGCCCTCCTAAGGGCATTACGATCCTCATTGTTATTGCTGTTTCCAAGCAAGCGAGAGCTAACTGCAATGGTGCCGATAACAATGTTGAGCAGCAAGAACAGCACAGTAGGGGCAAACCAACTCTGCACAGTATCTATCAGCTAATTAAGATCAGACCACATTACATTTCTAAACAGTAAACATGCAGTGATTTCCCAATTTAAAATTCTAGACAAATCTGAAAATATTATACTTAAAAAATGTTTAGCGAAAATACAACAATTCAGAAAAATATAACAGCCCTTACGCTGTTCACAAACCATATATTCCACTCAATATAGAACTTGGAACATTGAATGTTCCTCCTCCACAAGGATCTTGAAGCTAAGAACTGCAGATATGCTCTTAAAAATTAAATCGCAACCCTCACTTATTCAGGACTATTTTACAATGCAGTCTACAAATATCTAATCAAATTATTGCAGATAAATCTTATTATAACTCTTCTAAGCACTAAAATAAAAAGATATCACAGTAGATATTAATAGTTTGTCACAGCATGGAACTATGTTCCTACAGTAGCGCTAAACAACCTAAGAAAACCGAAAGTCACTAACATGGCAAGCCACCTGTTGGAAATCTAATCTCAACGACTCCAATTGTTCTGACCGTATCAGCATTAAAGCAGCAATGAAGACAAATTATGAAGGCAGATTTTTTTATGGATTCAAATGGACTTGCATTTACTTTTCCAAGTTGTCATCTGTCACTTCTGCAGGTCTCACAAGTTTTGTGGGTGATTCAAAATGCAATATTCTATTATGTTCTCTCTCCAACGTAAATGTTTAGTTTTCTATATATTAGTTTATGTATTATTTTGTAGGTACTCCTCAAATGGAGTCCACCTCCGCACAGCTGCAAGGAGTCAGAAGTTGTATGGTTGTATGTTTGTGATGGTGCAAAAGCTCTAGTAAGAGTTCGATAATGTAATGGTGTCGAACAGCAGCTCCACCAATAGTAAGATGTTTTAAAAAGATTTCATATGGTAAATTACAAACGTACACCTACTCTAATGGTAACTGGTTTGAAGCTTAGCAAGGAAGATGTTCATATGTGAATTCAACTTTGTACAAACAGTTGGTAGGGAGTTTGATGTATCTGACAACCACAAGGCTAAACATTATGTTTTCAGTTACTTTAATCTCCAGATTTATGGAAACACCAAAGGAGACACATTGGAAGATTGGAAAAATAATCCTCGGATATATCAGTGGAACGAAGAACTATGGCATACAGTATTCCAAATCAAATGAATTCAAGCTAATTGGTTTTACTAACAGTGATTGTGCCGGGAGTATTGATGACAGAAAGAGCACATCAGGATGTCTTTCACTTTGGCACTAGAATTGTTTCATGGGCTTCGAAGAAACAACCAGTAGTTACTTTGTCATCAGTTGAAGCTGAATATGTCACTGCTACAAGCGCATCTTGCCAAGCTGTGTGGATGAGGAGAGTTCTCAAAGAGCTTCAAATTGATTAGCTGGAAGCTACAAAAATTTTCTGTGACAATAATTCGGCCATTGTTTTATCAAAAAATCCTATGTTCCACAAAAAAAGTAAACACATTGACACTCGCTTTCATTTTATCAAAGAATTAATTAGCAGTGGGGAGATCATTTTAGATTTTTGCAGATCAGAGGAACAACAGGCGGACATTCTTACAAAGCCACTGGGCAAAGATTCTTTCATTTATCAAAGAAGTCGACTGGGCATTAAGGATGGCGGGAGTTGTGTTCATGGGGGAGTGTTGGGAATTCACCCAACTCCCGTGCAGGTTACTGGCCTCTACCATGCCCCCACGCCATCAGACTCACCGGCTTGCAGTACTGCGATGTCCACCACAATACCGCAATACAGTAGCCCTCCTTCGCTCTGTTCGCAGTCTCGCGGCTGTTACCCTCGTTGTTTTCTGCGTTACCGTGGCCTCACCGTCTCTTGCCTATGGTTGAGTGGTTAACTATCAGCCCATGGCTACCTTTTAGATCGTTCGCGGTGGCACGGTGACCATCGCCACATTGCGGCTCACCGTCTGACTCACCGTGGTAATGCAGTTACCACGATCACTGCGGCCTCTCCGGCTTCTCTCGCGATTGGGCAGTTGACTCACAGCTTCACCGTGATACCGCGCCAACCTTCTCTCTCTTCGGCGATAGAGCGGGTCGATGCTTCTGGCAGCAGTGTTGTTAGTAGAATCCTTGCTAGCGGACAACTATGATAAAGTGACGTATATTTAAGTCAATAGGACTTGTTTTTGAATGCGATTGGACTTTTCAACTTGGCTTTATTTATTAGCCTTTATTATTGTATTAATTTGATGTGGCCGAGAACTTTGGATATATATTTTATGTGCTGACTATATTTTGTAAGGTGATAGAAAATTTGAAGTTGCTCCGAAGTAGCAAAATTTTCTTGTAATTGTTCTGAAAGAAATTTTATGAATATAAGATTATTATTTTTCTATGTTAGAATTTTTCATAATCTCTGCCTCTTTTCCTTCACCACCCTCCCATCAGAACTCTCACACTCCCTTTCACAAGAGAAGACCTCCCAAAGTAATCTCCAATAGTGCCAAACATAATGAGCGCCAAGCTCAAAAATCCAGCCAGCACGCCAACCCGAATCATATACTCACTGATAAAGGCCGTAGAGATGGGAGGAAATAGTGCTCCCACAGAAAATGCAATGGCCAATGCGAAAGCCGCCTGAATTGGGCTTGGAAGCCCTTCTTTCTCTCTTCTCGATATCACTAATGGAGACCCATTACACGAACTGCTCGATGTCGATCTCGACGAAATGGATGTGTCATCGTAACTAGGCTATTTGAATTCCTCTACCACTCTTGCCATTATGTAATGTCAACCACTACCTCTCCCCATTACCTAGGTTGGTAAGAGGGAGTTTGGTGATAGCTAAAGGATCTCAGATGGGGAATTTTTCTAGGCTCAATGCCTCTACTTTAAGTAACTCCACCTATGTAAATAACATTGAAAATACATGTATGTTGTGGCACAATAGATCGGGTCACATAGGTGAAAAAGGACTAAAAACTATTTTAAACAAAAAGTTAGTTGAAAATATTTCTAATTATTCTATTGGAAAAAATGATATTTATGAACATTGTGCATTTGGAAAGCAAAATAGATCATCATTTATAGTGGAACTAATAAGACAATGAGATTATTATAGAGTATTCATTTAGATGTATGTGGACCAATAGATATTGGCTCTTTGGGTAAATCTCGGTATTATGTCTCTTTCATTGATGATGTCTCAAGATACACTTGGATTTATTTTATGCATTATAAATCTAAAATTTTCACTATTTTAAGGAATTTAAGGCCTTAGTTGAATTTAAAATAGAGTATAAGATAAAAGTGTTGAGGTCTAACAATAAGGGTGAATATTGTTCCAAATAGTTTAATGAATTTTGTAAGCATGCAGGTATTGTTTGGCAAAAGACAACTCCTTATACTCCCCAAAAAAAAGGAGGTGGCATAAAGAATGAACCAAACTATAACAGAAAGAGCTAGGAGTATGTTAATTAGCTCTAAGATTAATAAATGTTTTTGGGAAAAAGTGATTAGTACTACTTGTTATTTAATTAATAGATCTGCTTGCTCAACTCTTGTTGATAAAACTCCTTGTGAAGTGTGAATAGGTAGAAAGACTTTTGTTTCACACTTAAGGGTCTTTGGTTGTGAGGATTTTGTTGATGTGCCTCAATATAAGTGATCTGAATTAGATCTAAAAGCACATAAATGTATCTTTGTAGGTTATGGTGAGAATGTAAAAGTTTATAAGCTTTGAAATCCTCTAAATCGTAAAATAATATTTCAATTAAATATGTCAATTAAATTATATTTATATATTATAATCAATAATATAAATGTTAACATATTAATTATATACTAACAACATCAATAATAATATTTTGAAATGATCATGGGCAGGAGGAAGTCTGCTCTGCAACGGGCAGATGGGTTGGTAGCAACGGTGGACTCGACTCTGCTTTGGGCGGATGGGTTGGTTGCGGCTGTGGCCACGTCTCTGGCTGGAGTTGTGGGTGGGGTTTCTTCTCTTCGCATGGGTGTTGTGCCTGTCCCTTTTGATGTTTTATGTTCTGCTAAGGGGTCATTGGCTGCTTCCTCCTTCGTGATTGGTGCGGAGTCTGTTGGTTGCGTTGTCCCTGTTTCTGCTGAGGGTTCCACTAGCCTGGTTCCTAGCTCTGGTTTCCTTGGTCTCTCATCTGCCGGGTGCCCCACTGCCCTGTTTCCTATGGATGAGATTGCTTATGGGCTTGTGGGCCCTGCTCCTGCCCATCATTTAGTTCCTCCTGCTGTTGCTACTACGGGTAAGACCAGATCATTTTTTGATGCTGCTAGGGGGGGTGCTCGGCCTCCTCCTCATGCTCGTAGGTCCCTTCCCTTTGCCCAGGATTCCCTTGTGGTCATTTGTGGACCTGAGATCATTGAAAATGAGGATTACTACTCGAAAACAAGGGTGGTCTACAGGTTCAATGGCTTTTGGCCCTCCCTCCCGGATCTCCATAATTGGGTGTTGGTTTATTGGAAACCTTTGGTTGTTGGGGAAATTGAGCTCTACCCTTGCTCTAGGGGTTTCTTTATTGCTACCTTTGCCTCCCCTCTTGAGCAGATCAGTGTTTTGGATAGAGGGTGGATGTGGGGTATTCATTCTTTGTCCATCAGGCCTTGGTCTCGCTCTTTCAACCCCCTTACAGAGCTGTTGAACACCAGACCGATTTGGGTTCATCTGCCTAATCTTCCTCTCTAGTTTTGGGAGGAATCTTGCTTTGAGGCCATTGGAAACTCCATTGGTCATTTCCTTATGGTGGACTCTACAGCTCAGGAGTTTGGACATACTACGATTGCTCATTTGCTAATTGATTTGGACATCTCCAAACCTCTCCATGGGGATGTGGTTCTGCTGGTGGAGGATCGACCTTGGAAGTAGCTCTTGGACTATGAGGGTCTCCCCTTCCGGTGTAGGAGGTGTTTTAATGTGGGTCATTTAGCTGCTGCCTGTCCTCTTCCCCCCTGCAAGGGCACTACGACTTGGTGGAAGGACACTCTCTTAGACCACCTCACGGTGGGCTCTTCTCCGAAATTCTTCTACAGCTAGGGAGGATGAGCTTGTTGCTCCTCTCTCGACCTTCCCTTCTGAGGATCCTCTTTTGTTTCATTCTATTGTTGTTGTTCAGACTGTGTCTGATTGATCTTCAGCTTCTACTGTCGATGCTCTATTAGCCCCAGTCAGCCCTTTGCAGAACTCCTCTCTGGTTCCTGTGGTTGATTCGATCTCTATTTCTCCATTTCCATCTCCTTCTTTGCCTAGTGGCTCCTCTTCTGTGGTGTCTAGGGTGGAGCTGCTCCTCACTCCTTCCCCGTCGGTTCCTTGTTCTGAGCCCCCTTGGTCGGTTGTCCTGCGGAAGAAGAAGGGGCTCCCCCGTTTTGCTGCTGCTTCTCAGCTCCAGACTCGTGGAGCCAGCCTTGACCCCTATGTTTCTAGGTTTGCTTAATTTTTTTGGGTCTCTACAGCTGTCTGTCAGCTGTTGCTGGTTTTTCCTCTAGTTCAAAATTCTTCTTGAACTATGTTTTATTTGGCCTTTGAGCCCTGTGTATAGGGTACAACACCCTGTAAATGTTGCCTAAATTTTCAAAAACATATTAATTATATCATTGATATTTCTTATAATACATTAATATGATACACAATTTATCTTTCAATTCCTTTATACAAATAAATTTTAGAGAGTCATAAAGTAATCAATTTTATTTATTTCAATTGCATCTTTGGGATGCATAGTTAATTTTTCCTTACCAAAAGTAAACTGTTGAGATAAATATTTTAAAATGACAAGGTTAATAGACATAATAATCTGACCTTGAATTTTATTACCCATTCTTAATGAAACATTGAAACCTTTTTTTAAGATTAGTCTAAGAGTTGGTATCTATAATTGATAATATTAGATAGTCAATTAATTGAGTAACTTCTTTCTAGAAAATATGGTGTTGTCATGAGTTGAGTTCATGTTAGAATATGTTACTTATATACTAGTCATTGCATTTAGCACACTCTAATCAAACTGAGTACAAAACCAAAAAGGAAAAGGGCATGGGTATGAAATTTTCACCATAATAAAATTGTTTATTATTAAACTTAATTGGTGTAAAGGGATTAAAGACATATGTAATTTCAAATATAAAAATTAAAAAAAATTTAAAAATTAAAAAAATAAAAAATAAAAAATAATTAAATGTGAAAATATAAATAGAATTAATGGTACTTAGTTTGTTTATTTAAAAAGTGATTCAAATGAATGCTTTCCAATCTAAAATTCCTTGGCTATAATAGAGATTCAAAAAATAATATTAAACTTAGGATCAAAATATTTCTCTTTCATTGTATATGGTTGTGTCTATAGTAAAAAAAATACTTTCGTTCTTTTCTAAAAATAGAGAAAACTATGTAGAAGACCTAATAAAATTATGTTAGAGGTGCATAAAGTATGTGTTAACAGTGAATACTAAGAAGTGTATCAAGTTTGTGTTACCAAAGAAAAGATCTTAGGCTATATCATATTTGAGAAGGGTATTTCTATAAACCTGGAGATAATCAAAACTATTCTCAAGACTTCTCCTGTCAAAGGAAAGAAAGTGCAAGATCATTTTTTGGAAAGAAAAATTTAATTTAAAAGCTTGTATTAGAATTAGTAAATATTGTTCATTCTCTCAATAGCATTTTTGAACAAAGATACTCAAGTATATTAGACACTAGAAACTCAAATTTCCTCATTACTAATGTATATCTTACCACTTAGATTTGAAACACTTTTTGGACAAATGCATCTATGCCAATCTCACACAAGATGATGAAGAGGTTTCCTTGAGATCCTGTTAACACATAATAATTAAAAAATAAGAAACATCATAAATACTTGAACATGAAATTGTTGATGAGTTGTAATTGACTTGAATTATTTTTGCAATCTTCTACTTTTATTGCTTCTGATTTTGCATTAATTGTTTAGGTTGTTAAATCATTAGAGAGATAAGAAGAACTTATATATATGAACTTAAACATATTTCAAAACAATTTTTTATTGTGGTTCAAAAATAAGTTCATTTTCTAATTATTTAAAATGAAGAATTAGAGAATAGTGAAGATGAAAAAATTGAATGTTTAATATTAATTTGTAAATTTAATATTTATATTAAAGAGATATATTTCATAAATAAAAAATAATAATTTTTTAATTTAAAAATTATTATTTTTTGTTAAAAAATAATTAATTTAGTTATATTAATAATAATTTTTTTTGTTCTTTCAATTATATTATTTTGGTTGGACAGTATTTAGAATAATGAAATTATGTTTAATTTCATTTTGATTGGAGATATCTAAAAAATAATTGATGTAAAATCTCTACAATTGTTTGTTTGAAGAGTGCTAATTGGAGTTTGAACTCCATTTTCAATAATAATATGAAACTAGGAGGTTTAAAAAGCTTCATATTTCTTCCATAAGAAATGAATTCAAGTGATTTTACTATGATCGTCAATGAAAAACATGAAATATTAACAAACTATAAGAAAAGTTACTAAAAAGGGTCTACACAAGTTAAAGTGAAAGACTTTTAACTTTCTTTATGCTCACCAAGTTGAACTAGGGGAAGGATCTTGATGTTGTTTTGTCAAAATGCAACCTTCACATTTTTTAATTTTCTTGGACAAAGTAGGAAAACCTATGGAACCATTATTTTGGATGATTCAAATTTTGTTATAATAAACATGTCCAAATCTTGAATGCCATTACACACTAGAAAAAATATTACCTTTTATAATAAAATAAGTGAAGCTTCTTGAAATAGTTGAACCTCTTTTGAGTTTTAATAACTATATCCATTTTCCCAACTAGTAAATGTGACTTGAGTATCTAACTTCTTTATGACCACCATTTTTCCATCCACCAATAAAAGTGGCAACATCTTTCCAAAACTTTGGATGCACATTTGATCATAATTATTTATTAATTAAAATGTAAAAATTTAGCATTGCTCTAGATTTCAATTAATCAACAAATATAGTCAAATATGCACCAAAAGTGTTGGATAGACAACACAAAATGGAGTTTCCTTCTTCCTAAATCAACACTAGTGAAAACAAGTTATGTCAAAATTGAGGAAGATATAACACATTATGAAGTACAATATCTGGAAGTTCTAATGACTTGATCCAAATTGTCCCTTTATCCAACACGCTTAAGACTTGTTTTATCTATCACATAGACAATGCCACAAACTTCTTCATGAAGCTCTTCATAATAGTCATTCAAAAATTTCATAAATTATGTGGCTCCAATATCTAATACCTAAGCATCATGCCATGCATTCACTAAAGTATAGTAGGCATTATTTGATATAGTAAATACATCATGATCACTACTACACACGCAAAATAGGTTGCTCCTAATTATTTATCGTCATGATTGGTTGTATATTTTTTATTTTCAAAATAATACCATATCTTATACCACAATATAAATTTCATTTGTGACCTTCATGGCTGATGCAAGAGCATCCCAGGTGAACGTGTAATCAACATCACCCAAAATGATTTTCAGTTTAATATTTTGGGATTTTGAAGGTTTTGAGTAGAATTATTTTGCAAGGCGTCTCGGAATATCATTCCAAGCTTCTGACATTTTTTTGTGCAAATTGGAGGACTTTCAATATTTTTCCTACTACACCTGATCTCATCAAAATTAATTTATCCAGGCTTCTCTAAATTGATCATAGAGTTTTGAGATAATATTTAGGAGGAAATAAAGGTTAATTTCTATTATTAAATTTGATGTCTATATTGACAAAAATGTGGGAGCATGTAAATTTGACAAATGATGATATTTAATATTCTATTAAATCCAAAAAAAGGGAGTTAAATGAGACTTTAAAAAAATGATTAGAAGACAGATTGGGGAATAATATAAAGAGATGCATGGTTACAAGAAAGAGGATAAAAAAATAATAATTTATCAATTGATTTTAGAGATTATTCATTTCTTAGCATGTTATAATTTAAAAAAAATAAAATGCAATAAAAATGTCGCTGGAAAATAATGTGGAGGCCTCGCATGTGAGAAAAGATTGAAGTTAGAATATAAATCAAGAGTTTATATAAATTGCTAGGGAACAAGGAATGTTGAAGAAAGGAAAATCCATACAACCTCAAGAATATGAAATTTTTTGTGCAGAAATAAATAACCAAGCCATTGCCAAAGAGGAAAAGGAAGGAGAGTGGTAAGAGGATGCACATGGGAAAGAAGGGGCTGCATAGATAATAAATGGAGATTTCAGATGTTTATTTATTTTTAAATGCAAAATCGCAAGAACTAATGGGTTGTGCCTAATTAGAAAATGTAGAGAAAAAGGGACAACAGTTGAGGATATAAGTGGCTTGATGGTGGATAGTGTACACAACTAGAGAAAAATAAATAAACATAAATGGTGCAGAGTTGAGAAAATGAGGCTGCACGATTTAATAAAGATTGCAAAAGATTTCAGTTAAGGCCATGCCAATATTGAATTTAAGTGTTAGCAGATTATAATTATGAATAGAAGTTGTGGTATTAGAGAGGAAGATTTTTTATGCTGGAAAAAGGGTTGTTTGAAGATTATATACATAGTATGTTTGATGTAATTAGTAAAATATATTGTATTTTGTTGCAATTTTGTGTTGTGTTAAATTGAGGTAGAGTATTGTTTGTGAGTATGATTTTTGTGTTTGATTGAGAGAGGGGAGTACCCTCTATATCAACATGGCTACTTTTGGGCCACATTATTTGCAATATAAATGTTACCTATCATTCTAGTTGTCACATT
Source organism: Sequoiadendron giganteum (assembly GCA_007115665.2). Taxonomy (NCBI): domain Eukaryota; kingdom Viridiplantae; phylum Streptophyta; class Pinopsida; order Cupressales; family Cupressaceae; genus Sequoiadendron; species Sequoiadendron giganteum. The sequence continues at coordinate 610,424,051 of CM021107.1, read as the reverse complement.
GATAATTTCCTTTGCTAGTTTTACCTCGTCTTCCTTTATTTATCCATTGACCTCCACCTATTCCTGGATTATGTTGACCACCTCTAGAAGATAAATTCTTGTTAGAAGGATTATATTTTTGTTGGGAAAGACATATTTTCACAAGTTTTGTCAATATTGAGGAAGATATAACACATTATGAAGATAGACAACACAAAATGGAGTGGCCTTCCTCCTAAATCAACATTAGTGAAAAAAAGTTATGTCAAAATTGAGGAAGATATAGCACATTATGAAGTACAAAATCTAGAAGTTCTAATGGCTTGATCCAAATAGTTCCTTTATGCAACAAGCTTGAGACTTGTTTTATCTACCACATAGACGAGGCCACAAACATCTTCATGAAATTCATAATAGTCACCAAAATGTCCAAAATTATGTAGCTCCAATATTTAATACCTAAGCACCATGCCTTGCATTCACTAAATTATAGTGGGCATGATTTGATACAAAAGGTACATTCATCATGATCACTACTACACACACAAACTAGGTTGCTCCTAATAATTTATTGTCGTGATTGGTTGTTTTTTTTTTATTTGAAAGAAGACTATCTTATACCACAATATAAATTTCATTCATGACCTTCATGGCTACCTTTTGGGCCACATTATTTACAATATTAGTTTTACCTATCATTCTAGTTGTCACATTAAAATTTCCATTTGCTAGTTGTACCTCCTCTTCCTTTATCCCTACATTGCCCCCCACCTATTCCTTGATTATGTTGACCACCTCTAGAAGAGAAATACTTGTTAGAATTCTTATCTTTTGTTGGGCTTGAGACATATTTTCACAAGTGTTGTCAATATTTTTCCCAAAATTTTTTCTCATTCAACAAATCTATCAACCAATAGATCAAAAGTGGTTACCTTTAATTGATTATTTTCTTGTAGAGACTACAAATAGGTTGAATGGACTAGAAGGGCTATTTTTATGAGAGTTGTAAGCTGATACATATCAGCTTGCCCACTAGTAGTGTCAACATCTTGTTTAATGACTCAAATTCTAGAAGCCAAACTCATGATATCACCATTTTTAATTCAAGGTTGAACTTGAGTTGAATTACAACTAAATGATCCAATATGAAATGAAAATCATCTAGATTTCTTAATTTTTGAAGTGCATTATAAGACAATTTACAACATTGTATATGTTGAAACACATCTCTACTCAATGGAGCCCTTATTAAAGCCGAGGATTTATAATTCCTATGCTTCTAGACTTCCTTTTCTTTAAATAATATTCATTCAATAGGTTGGGTATCTCAATCATGGATATTATATCATAAATCATTTAAAATGAGCATTTTTAATGTTTTTGTATGATTTTATCTATGTGTCTTTTCTAATTTAAATTTCACTAACCATTATCACAATACATTGCATTTTATTACTTTAATTATTTCTACAATATATTTCTTTATTTGAGTATGTTTTATTTAATTTGAAAATAACTCTTTTACTACAAGTTTTCACAAGATAATAAATAAATAAAGTAATATGGATTTAACATAATTCCAAATCCAACTTCAAATCTAATTTTGAATTTAATCTTCACCATGAATGTCTCTTGTAAGTATTTATTTCTTGAAGATAAAAGAAAAGCACAAACAAATTTTATTTTTCAAAATTATTAAGAATGAATAAGAATTTTTGAAACGGTCTGAACTCTTTTATAGAGAGAATACCAAGAACAAAAATAAAGCCCAAATATTAGAAAAAAAACAACTACAAGAAACACAATGCTCAAATTATAACCAACATCTACAAACTCAAAATCAACAACACAAAATCAATATACAAAATAGAATCCAAAACCACATATCATCTTAAGTCAACTTGGAGTAGAAAGCTAAAACTCAAAATTCTACACTACCCACTAAAATTTTGAAGTTATATAGCTTCCTTTTTATTCTTCTTTTAAAAAATCCAATCCAAAATTTAAATATAACTTAGAGCAACTTAAAAAGGAAATCCAAGATAGCTTCCTTTTTATTCTACACTACCCTTAAACCCTAAGCCCTCAACCCTTAAAATGTTAAATAATCTACCCTAAACCCTCAACTCATAATCCATAAACCCTTACTCCCTCAACCCTAATCCCTAAACCCTCAACCCTAAACCCTCAACTCTTAATCCCTCAACCCTAATCCATCAACTCTCAACCCTCAACCCTTAAACCGTAAAACCTCAACCCCTATACACTCTAACCTATACATTGGACCCTCAACCCTAATCCCTCAACCTTATACCCTTAACCCTCTATGCTCTACCCTCAACCTTTAACCCTCAACTGCCTACCCTTAAACCATAAACCCTTAAACTCTCTACCCTCTACCCTCAACCCAATATCCTCTACCCTCAACCCTAATCCCTCAGCCCTATACCCTCAACCCTTAAACCCTTAAACCCAAGTAAAATCTCTATCATAATCCTTCAACCCTCAACCCTTAAACCATCAACCCTCTACCCTCTACCCTCAACCCCTATACCCTCTACCCTATACATTGGACCCTCAACCCTAATCCCTCAACCCTACACCCTCAACCCTCCACCCTCAACCTAAAACTCTCAACCCTCAACCCTTAAACCCTAAATCCTTAAACCCTCTATCCTCTACCCTCAACCAAATAACCTCTACCCTCAAACCTAATCCCTCAACCCTATACCCTCAACCCTTAAACCCTTAAACCCAAGTAAAATATGTACCCTAATCCCTCAAACCTCAACCCTTAATCCATCAACCCTAATCCCTCAACCCTTAAACCCTCAACCCTCTACCCTCTACCCTCTACCCTAAAACACTAAACCCTAAACCCTAAACTCCTATACCCTCTACCCTATATATTGGACCCTAAACCCTAATCTCTCCACCCTCAACCTTAAACCCTCAACCCTTAAACCCTAAACCCTTAATCTCACTACCCTCTACCCTCAAATCAATACCCTCTACCCTCAACCCTAATCCCTCAACCCTTAAACCCTAGAAAAATCTCTAACCTAATTCCTTAACCCTCAACCCTAATCCATCAACCCTTAAACCCTCAATCCTCTACCCTATACCATATACCCTTAAACCCTAAACCCTCAACCCCTATACCCTCGACCCTATACATTGGACCCTCAACCCTAATCCATCAACCCTATACCCTCAAACCTCCACCCTAAACCTTAAACACTCAACTCTCAACCCTTAAACCCTCTACCCTCTACCCTCTACCCAATACCCTCTACCCTCTACCCTCGACCCAATACCCAATACCCTCTACCCTCAACCCTATACCCTATACCCTCAAACCTTAAACCCTTAAACTCAAGTAAAATCTCTACCCTAATCCCTCAACCCTTAACTCCCCTTAATCCCTCAACCCTTAAACCCTCAACCATCAACCCTCTACCCTCTACCCTCTACCCTCTACCCTCTACCCTCTACCCTCTACTCTGAACCCTTAAACCATAAACCATAAACCCTCAACCCCTATACCCTCTACCCTATACATTGGACCCTCAAACCTAATCCCTCAACCGTACACCCTCTACCCTCAACCTTAAATCATCAACCCTCAACCCTTAAACCCTAAATCCTTAAACCCTCTACCCTCTACCCTCAACCCAATACCCTCTACCCTCAACCCTATACCCTCAACCAATAAAACCTTGAACCCAAGTAAATTCTCTACCCTAATCCCTCAACCCTTAATCCCTCAACCCTAATCCATCAACCCTTAAACCCTCAACCCTCTAACCTCTACCCTAAACCCTTAAACCCTAAACCCTCAACCCCTATACCCTCTACCCTATACATTGGACCCTCAACCCTATACTCTCAACCCTTCACCCTCAGCCTTAAAACCTCAACCCTCAACCCTTAAAAGCTAAACCTTAAAACCCTCTACCCTCAACCAAATACCCTCTACCCTCAACCCTAATCCCTCAACACTATACCCTCAACCCTTAAACCCAAGTAAATTTTCTACCCTAATCGCTCAACCCTCAACCTTTAATCCCTTAATCCCTCAACCCTAATCCCTCAGCCCTTAAACCCTCAACCCTCTACCCTCTATCCTCTAACCTTAACCCTTAAACCCTAAACCCTAAACCCTCAACCCTAATCCCTCCACCCTATACCCTCAACCCTCCACCCTCAACCTTAAATCCTCAAACCTCAACCCTTAAACCCTAAACCGTTAAACCATCTACCCTCTACCCTCAACCCAATACCCTATACCCTCAACCCTAATCCCTCAACCCTATATACCCTAAACCCTTAAACCCTTTAAACCCGGTAAAATATTTACCCTAATCCACCAACCCTCAACCCTAGTCCCTCAACCCTTAAACTGTCAACCTTCTACCCTGTACCCTGTACCCTCAATCCTTAAACCCTAAATCCTAAAACCTCAACCCCTATACCCTTTACCCTATACATTGGACCCTTAATCCTAATCCCTGAACCCTCTACCCTCAACCTTAAACCCTCAACCTTCAACCCTTAAACCCTAAACCCTTAAACCCTCAACCCTCAACCCTCTACCCTCAACCCTCAACCCTTAAACCCTAAACCCTCAACCCATATACTATCTATCCTATACATTGAACCCTCAAACCTAATCCCACAACCCTATACCATCAACCCTCTACCCTCAACCTTAAACCCTCAACCCTAAACCCTTAAACCATCTACCCTCTACCCTCAACCCAATACCCTCTACCCTCTACCCTAATCCCTCAACCCTTAAACCCAATTAAACTCTCTACACTAATCCCTCAACCCTCAACCCTTAAAACCCCAAATCCTCTAACCTTTACCATCTATAGTCAATGCTTAAACCCTAAAACCTGAACCCCTATACACTCTACCCTATAAATTTGACCCTCAAGCCTAATCCTTCAACCCTATACCCTCAACTCTCCACCCTGAACCTTAAACCCTCAATCCTCAACCCTTATACCCTAAACCCTTAAACCCTCTACCCTCTACCCTCTACCCAATACCCTCTACCCTCTACCCTCAACCCTAATCCCTCAACCCTATACCCTCATCCATTAAACCCTTAAACCCAAGTAAAATCTCTACCCTAATCCCTTAATCCTCAACCCTTAATCCCTCAACCCTTAAACTCTCAACCCTCAACCATATACCCTCAACCCTTAAACCCTCAACCCCTATACCCTCTACCCTATACATTGGGCCTTCAACCATAATCCCTCAACCCTATACCCTCAACCCTCTACCATCAACCTTAAACCTTGCAACCCCAAACCCTTAAACCCTAAACACTTAAACCCTCTACCCTCAACCCTCAACCCTCTACCCTCCACCCTCCACCCTCAACCCTAATCCCTCAACCCTATACCCCAAACCCTTAAAAACTTAAATCCAAGTAAACTCTATACCATAATCCCTCAACCCTCAACTATCAACCCTTAATCCCTCATCCATAATCCCTCAACCCTTAAACCCTTAAACCCTCTACCCTTTGTTGGAAATGTGTGCCTCAATCTAGATACCTTGTATCGCTTTGGTCTAGGGGACTTCATGTGTTCAACCTTTTCCTTGTCGTCGAGACTCTGTCCAGTCAGTGGGACTCCTAGTGGTGTTCCGATGACGGCTCGATAGGTCTAGCTTGGCCGCATTTCTTATCGGCTGGCGATCGTTATCGGCGAGAATCTTTGTGTTGTTCCATTGATGGGTTGATGCAGCGAGGCGATCTCATATCGACGAATGACATTTGATGTTCCACTGATATGTCGATATTCGTTGAGTGATTGAGCTTGGACCAAGCAGAGATGAACCTGATCGACGATTGTGATTGGTTTGATTTGACGACATCCGTTGCATTATGTGCCATCCTGATGCAAGTACTGTTGAGAACTTTTTTGTCAAGCGAAATTTCTTGTGCATTCAACGCATGGTAGTGTTTAAGGTGATGTTCACAGTGGAAGGTGCTAAGTGTTGCCGGCCGCAAACACTTGTCGGCATTTCAGAGAAAGGTCACAGAATATTGCAGATGCCTTTTGAGATGCCCCAAAAGTTTATGAGCGGCTTACACGTAGCTCGATGGCACCTAAGTGTGACTCAAGTGAAGAGTGGAAGGATGATGGATGCATGTCAGTAGTGAAAGCTTGTTCCGGGAAATCTTGAGGGAATATTTGTGTTTCCCTCCTCGGTGCCCCAGAAGTCCACGAACGGTGGATGTGTGTCTCAATGGGCCCATCTACAGCGGTGGTTGAGTTTGGTTGGCGGTTCCACGAGGGGTTGTTGGATGTTGGCAGTCGTTTGGCTAACCGCCATACCATGAGGGCTTTTCCCTTGACTAGCGGTAGAGTTATTAACTGCCAAACCTCAGACGTTTGACAAATTGTTAGCAATGGAGCTCAGGGTGACCGATCTGCAAGCGGTAGACAAATGGCAGTGTGAAACGTGGAAAAATCTCATTGGTTGATTTTGCATCATTGTTGTAAATCAACATGTCACGTATGGATTTCTATAGACTTATTAAATGTAGACATTAATTGTTATGTCGAATTTAGATTAAAATTAATGATTATTTAAAGATGGTTAAATTGAAATTCGAAAAGAAATGAAGTTGAAATTGAATTGAAATGCAAATGCAAATTATTGTATTTATGTTTATTTCAAGGTTTGTCATTATTGATGATAAATCGAGTGCAAGTGAATGCAGGGAAATAGGTGAACGAGGTCAAAGGCGAGAATAATGATCAGCTAGAGTTGTTTAGCCGATTGACGTTTACGAATAGATGAGATCTCATACACTCACATAGATTGATATTTTAATGTCTTGTGCATATATCATGCCTATGAATTGAAAAAAAATTAGTTTTAGTGTGATTTCTCAAAAATTGCAAAAATGCATGTTCGTAAATGATGATTTTGTTAAATTGATTGAATTTAATGTAAATTAAATAAATAGAATGTTGGTTTAATATTTTATTACTATTTTGAAAATATGAAGTTGAAATTTTGAGATTTAAATGTAATATAATTCTAAATTCGAAATTTGATTCAATTTAGTTAATAAAGTGATTTTTAAATTTAAAATGTTATTTAAATTAGAAATTTTGAAAATGAATGAATTTCAATTTTTAGAAATAGAATTCATATTTAAACATGGTTAAATTGAGAAATTGAAACAAAGTTTCGTTCAAAATTTTAAAAATTGAAATTGCATTCAAAATAAGAACTTCAGTTAAACTCAAAGACTGGAATATCTTAAAATATCATAATTGAAAGTTTAAAATTTTGATCTGAGGATCAAAATGAGTAAATGGTGGATCTGAGTTTTGCATGAATGCATGTAAAATGGATAAATAGGAAGTTGGAAATCCGAAATCACAATAGACAGGGAAATCGAAAAAAAACACAAAAAATTTGAATACTGAGAAAATTTTGAAATTAAGAAAAAAAAAACACGAAGAATTTCTATTTGGAGCAAAATCGAATTGAACAAAATGAATTCTTATGCTTGTTGAGGGACTATTCATCCCACACACCAAGTGAATTCCAGTGAAGAAATCTAGGAGATGGTAGAGGCGTGGCCTATCTCAGCATATGCCTTCACTCCACATGTAGGAAGGTAGGGAGCAAGGGATAGCATGGTCAATAGCAAGGAGGAGGGCACGCACTGCCTCCCTCACACTCTCCCCATGCAGGAAGAGAAGGCGTGGCCTAGGGAAGCTTCCTCCATAGCTAGTTGGAAGTCTATGCAGCAGCAACAAGGTGGACTCCTCTTCCTTCCACACCTGCACAAGGACAAGGAAGAAAGATAGTAAGGCTTGGTAGCAGCAAATAAGAATAAGGAACAGAAAGAGAAGAAATAGAACAATTAGCAGCAAGGAAGAAACAAAAAAAAGGTAGAGACAACATACAAAATTTACGAATTACTAGGTAGGGATTCGAAATTGAAATTGTAAATTAGATCTTTCAAATTTTATTTCAACAGATCTGGAAATGATTATCAAAACATATAGAAGATCATGATTGTAAAAAAAAAAAAAATTAGGAAAAGAGAGAATTAAACAAAAATTATCACTGTTAAAAATTATACTTGCAATTTTCTAAATTTTGAAAACAAAATCAAATTGTATTGATTTCCAGAATCTTAGACAAAATTTGAGACATGGATTAAATGGAAAAATCAATTAGATAAAATCTTTATTTTAGTAAAATTCAACTGTGTTTTATTTTTCCAGATTTCAAGAAAAGATTAGAAACAAAAATCTTATTTATTTATGCTGAGAATTTGTTAAATTCTGATTTAAATTATTCTTAGAACAATAAACTGAAAATTAGAAAAACGTGATAAACTTGGAAACGAACTTACAATTTTGAGAAAAATGAAATTATGCTAATACAATATAGTTGGATTATGCTGACAGAAAACAAAGATTCTGACAGAAAAACATAAAAACATAATTCTAACTTGGAATATTAACACTATTCTTGAAACGAAGATTTTTGAAACTTTGAATATTTCACTTTTCTTAAAAACTGTCAAAAAATTAGAATTTTAAAATAGTTAGATTAAATTTGATAAATGATTGATATTTAAACGCTGAAAATAGGATTAACTTGAAATAAGACATTTTAACTGAATTAGCTATTTTTGAAAAAAATCAGAACAAATTTTAAACAACTTAAATTAAATAAGAGTTCGAAACAATTGAACGTGTACTCTTTTAATTTACGTTTTTATATGTATTATTCAACATATTGGAGTTACACCTTCATTTAGAAAACTATATTGATTATTTAAATAACTCATTTAAAATACTTAATTTATGACTTTTCATGAGTTTGGACAATGAAAAGAAACCCATTTTTAAGTTGTTTTCATCTTAAACAATGTTTTCAGTTCATGTTTTGAAAGATTGCGAAAGATTGCATTTGATTGTTTGAACCATGCATGAATGATAGATAATTCTGCATGTGATGTTTTTGGGAAAGTTACCTTCTGGGACGGGTGCTGAATATGGGTAAATAGAGTGTGTAGTTTTGCTTTTCCAAAACTACTATTTATTGTCGTGCATGACATTTTACTTGGCCAAGTAATTTTTGTACCATTGAAATAGATGGATTATTTGAACTCTCTACCATATCCTAGTATCGAACTTGCTTCTTTCTTAACTGAATTAGAAAAATGAAAATGCTTGTGGTTTACTAGTAGTACTAGGCATGCACCAGATTCCATCTTGCTTGTATACTGCTTTTTGCTAAGCAATTCGTGTAGGGTCGGGTATTTCTTCATTGACTAAGAAATTTCGGGGAAGCGTAAGCTTCGAGGTTGGGCGGAAAAAGCGTCTGATTCTTGTTCTCATCTTCTTTTGAAGATTTGCTTATGGATGGAAGATCGACAGACTAAATCTTCTTTTTAATGCTTGTGTATTTTGACACTTGTAAGATTTAGACTAAATTATAATGAAGATATCTTTTCGACTTTTATGTCGTTGTATGTAATCGACTTGTATTTTGAATGGATGAATGAATGAGATGACGAATTTATTTGGAATATAACGGATCTTATTTTAAGTATTGTCATTTTGTTTTAAGGAGTTTTCCGCTCTTTACACAACGGCTAGTAACCGAAAGCTGGGGCTCTTGTCTCAAGGGTTTTATTAGAGTGTATAATTGATTGTAAGGCGGCTCGATGTTAGCTATTAGGGCGGTGCACACAACTAGAGATGGTGTAGCTTATTGGTGGGGTATTATGAGATCTCTAATGGCCGTTGGTTGATTTAGGTCGGCCTGAGGTCGATGGAATGCTGTTTGATGCTGAGCTGGAAGGAAAGGTCAGATGTTGATTGATAGTAAGCCAAAGTTGAGAAGCTGAAGATGAAAGCAAAGCAAGCCGATAGAGATTAGATCAAAAGATTGAATGGTCAGTGGATCGGTAGATCCATGATTGGTGAGCTTGGTCAGAGATCGAAGAGTTTGTGTTCGAGTGGTATGCATAAAGCATTGTAACCGTGAACAATGAGACACTCGGAACCTGAGAAGATATGAACTGGAGATGGTTGCTAGGCTATGCCGCCTGAAAGGTTGGCTGTGTAAATGAGCTGAAGAGCTGAAGGGAATCTTCACTATATGTCTTGTGAAGACATTGTAATAGTGCAAGGTTGCAGATCTATGTTGTTGCCTATATTTCTCTAGATGAACAAGATGTAAATCTTGTAATGGCTATGAACCTAATATTGTATTGTAACCATTTTGTTGTTGAATAATATAACGGCTCTATCTTTTGGAGTGTGGGGTTTTTTACCTGAAAGGGTTTTCCCCACATAAATCTATGTGTTCATTTATTTGTTTGTTCATGGTGTTGAATATGGATTTATTTTGCATGTTCTTTTCTTAGAAGGATCAATGGGGGAGAACTACTATGCCTATTTCTTCTTTATGGCATAGTTGTTAGTGCTTCTAGAGTGATTTGGTTAAATAAAAGTCACTAAGGCACTACTAGTTTTAGATTTTAGTTATGAGACATTCTCGTACGATAACTCAAACACCCTCTACCCTATACTTTAAACCCTCAACCCTCAATTCTCAATCCTCAACCCTTAAACCCTAAACCCTAAACCCATATAACCTCTACCTTATACATTGGATCCTCAACCCTAATCCTTCAATCATATTCCCTCAAACCTATACCCTAAACCCTCTACCCTCAACCCTAAACCCTTAAAACTTCTACCCTCTACCCTCAATCCAATACCCTCTACCCTCAACCCTATACCCTTAATTCTCAACCCTCTACCCTATGCATTGGATCCTCAACCCTAATCTATCTAAATTTCTCTCCCTCGTCTTTTCTATTTCTCTCTATCTAACTTCTCCCTCCTTCTCTCCCTCCCTCCATCCTTCCCTCTCTTCTCTAATCCCTCAATCCTATACCCTCAACCCTTAAACCCTCTACCCTCTACTCTCAACTCATTTCCCTAAACCCTCAACCCTAATCCCTCAAACCTATACCCTCAACCCTTAAACTCTCTACCCTCAACCCTCAACCCTCAACCCTCAACCCTCAACCCTTAATACCTCAACCTTAATCCCTCAACCCTTAAAATCTACACATTCGAACCTTAATCCCTCAATCCTCAATCCATAAACCCTCAACTATCAACCTTTAATCCCTCAACCCTAATCCCTCAACTCTCAACCCTTAAACCCTAATCCCTCAACCCTAAAACCTTAAAACCCTCAACCCAACTCTACCCTCTACAATATACATTAAACCCTCAACCCTCAATTCTCAACCATCTACCCTATACATTGGATCCTCAACTGTATACCCTAAAACTTATATATCAACCCTAGACCCTCAACCCTCAACCCTAAGTCTCATCCCTCAACTCTCAAACCCTCAACCCTTAACCCCTGAACCCTTAAATTCTGAAACTCTCAACCCTCTACCCTATACATTATACCCTCTACCCTATACGTTGGAACCTCAACCCTAATCCCTCAACCCTATACCCTCAAATCCTATCCCTCTCTTCCATCTATCCATCTCACCTCTCTCTCCCTCCCTCTCTCCTACCATCTTTAATTATCTCTATCTATCCTCTCCCTCTTTCTACGTACCTCTTGCTCAATCAATCCCTACCACTCTCTCACTCCCTCTCTCTCTCTCTATCTCCCTCCCACTCCCTCTTCATCACTCCCTCTCTCTCCCACTCCCTCTCCCTATCTCTCAGGTATCTCCCTCCCACCCCCTCTCTCCCTCAGGTCTCCCCCTCTAGCACCCTACCTAGGTAACTCTCTCTCTCTCTCTCTCTCCATCCCTCCACCCTACCTAGATAAGTCCCTCTCAATCCCCCTCTCTCACCCTCCCTCTCTCTCTCTCCCTCCCTCTCTCCCTCTCTCTCTCCCTCTCTCTCAATTCACTCCCTCCCATACCCTCTCCCTCTCTCAGGTATCTCACTCACACTCCTCTCTCTTACTCCCTCTCACTACCTATCTATCAATTCTTTCCCTCTCAACTCCCTCACACTCTCAAGTCTCTCCCTCTGGCACCCTACCTACATAAATCTCTCTTTCTCTCCCTCTCTCTCTCCCTCTCTTAGGTCTCTCTCTCTCTCTCTCTCTCTCTCTCTCTCCCTCTATCCCTCCCACCTAGCTATGTCCCTCTCACTCCAACCCCTTCTCCCCCACTCCCTCTCTCTTAGATCTCTCCCTTGCACCCCCTCTCCCTTTCTCAGGTCTCTCTCTCACTACCTCTCTACCTCTCTCTCTCTCGCAAGTGTTTCCCTCCCTCTCTCCCTCCCACCCTACCTAGAAAACTCTCTCTCTCTCTTAAAATTATCTCTGCCTCTAAAGACATACATCTATACATACATATAAGCTGACATACATACATACATATAAGCTGACATACATACAAACATATAAGTTGACATACATTCATACAAATATACATGCATACTTACATACATACAAGCATGCATACATATGTACATACAATCTTACATACATACAAGCATACATGTACATATGTACATACAATCTTGCATACATACATACATACAAGCATATATACATACATACACTGATATATACATATATACATACATACACTAATACATACATACATACATACATACATACATATATACAAGCCTGCTTACATACATACACGCCATACAATCATACATACATACAAACATACAAATATATATGCATACATTCAATATAGTAGCATTTAACACAAAGCAAGATATAATGTGAGCACATTATAACGTGCTCACGTTATGTCTTGTAGGACATGTTTTGGGCACAAATGCAAAAACCATGTCAAGACTAAGAAAGAATGTGCTCATGCTCACATTACAATGTGCTTGTGCTCACGTTACAATGCGCTTGTGCTCACGTTACAACGTGCCCGTGCTCACACCCATGCTTGCATTATAACATGCTTGTGCTCACATTATAATGCACTCATGCTCTCGTTCACATTGTTATAATGCGCCTGCATTGTTATAATGCACTCCCGCTCGAGTTGTTATAATGGACTCGTTCTCGAGTTGTTATAATGCAGTCATGCTTGTGCTCACGTTGTTATAACATGCTTGCATTGTTATAACACACTCATGTTGTTACGCGCTCACGAACTATAATGCGCTTGTGTTGTTATAACATTCTTGCATTGTTATAACACACTCGTGTTGTTATAATACACTTACTTTGTTATAATGCTATAATGCGCTCACGTTATAACGTGCTTGGATTGTTTTAATGTTCTTGCATTATTGTAATGCACTCGTGTTGTTGTAACACACTCACATTGTTGTAACACGCTCATGTTGTTGTAGAACGTTTACATTGTTGTAATGCGCTCGTGTTGTAACATGCTCATATTATAACATGCTCGCATTGTTATAACGCACTCATGTTGTTATAATGTGCTCGTGTTGTTATTACGCGCTTGTGTTATAATGTACTTGCATTGTTATAACATGGTCGCATTATAATGCACTCAAATTTTTATAAGGTGCTCACATTGCTATAAGGTGCTCACATTATAACGTTCTCACCTTATAACACACTTTCCTTATAATGAGTGTGCTCGTATTATAACGCACTCGCCTTATAAGGCGCTTGCCTTATAGCACACTCACATTATTTCTTGCTTTGGGAATTCCCAAGCCTTGGGCTTATTATTTGCCTTGGAATACCAACCCAAAGGCTTGGAGTGTCTTCCGAACATCCATAGACATTTTTTATAAATTCTACAATATTTCACATAATCGCGTTCGTGCTAAGCATCAGGTTTGCACGTGTTTCAATGTCGAACAAATCAAACACCTAGGTAATGTTAGGCTCTCTCTTAGATATCTAACAATGTAATTTTTCTCACATTTTGACAATGTTAAGCCTTTGATCTATAATTTCTTCTGTTTTTGTGTCTATTATTTGATAAAACCTGGTGTTTGGTGTTTTTTCTATAAATTAATTGTTCATCAAAATTTCAAATAAATTACATTTTTTAAAACTAGACTTCATTCTATGCATATTAAAAAAACTGATTTTCAATTAGTTTCCAAAATTTATAGGGGTAGCATGGCCAAAATTCTATTTTTTAGGAAGTGTCGACTTTGAAAATTAGTAAAAAATCAAATTCATTAAAAATTTATTAGAAAAATTGAGCATAAAATACATACTATTAGCTAATTTCTCATTGAAGCGATTTTAAAAATACTAAGAAAAATTTAATCATTTGAGGGAGCCACAAAAGTTGCTATGTTATGTTTTTTTGGACAAAAATAACACCAATTTCTATGCCCCCCTCTTTTCACCCCTTAATCTCAACCATTTTAAAAAATCATTAGTAGTTTAGAAAGTAGACTTAGAGCACTACGATCCTTGTTTTTTGTTGCATCTCAAAATTTTGAGTTTAACTATCCTCAATTTCACGTCCAAGGTCAGTATTTCCCAATTTCAGAAAAAAGTGGCCACTTAAGCCCCCTTTTTGGCCCCCCATCTTTTTGCACTTACCTATCTATCAAAAACAATCAAGCTCAGTCCACAAGCCATTTTTTTGCAATAAAAGTTTCTTAAAGGAGTTATATCATAATGGAGATCGTAGTAGATAAGTTAGATACGTATTTTGGTTTTAATTTTTATACTTAAAAAATGAATTTAAATGCAACTAATGAAAACATATTTATGGGGAATAGTACTTGTGGAAAAGAGATTCCACCTACAAATACAAATAAGTTACTATATTGGAATAGTAGAGATGATTAAGCCAAGGCTATTATTGCTCTTGCACTTTTTGATTATGATCTACATCACATAGATTTGGACAAATCATCAAAGGAAATTTGGGTTGATCTAAATAAGTTGTTTGGAGAAAAAGAACTTAATGCAAAGTTCTCTTTGAAACTTCAATTATTTAGATTCAAAATGGAAGATGGAATCACAATGTCAAATCACATAAGTAATTTGAGGTCTCTCCTTAGGAAATTAGCAAAATTCAAGGCTTTGGTAGATGATGATGATTCTAGAGCTATATTGTTAAGTAGGTTTCTTTCAAAGTATAGTAATGTTATTTTTACACTCAACCAAACAACTTCTCAAAATTTAGAAGTTATGATTTCAGCTCTTTTAGTCGAAGAAAAGATAAACAAATGTAGATGATTCAAAAGATGTTTCTCAACTGTAGAAGGCATTCTATTCACAAAGAAACAATAAAAGGTTGGGTATAAGAGAAAATATATGTTTTTATTATATGAAAAAGGGAAACACAATAAGATTTTGTAAAACTTGAGCTAGTGATCTTCTTAAAGGGAAACACAATGATGAGTCAGATATAGGAAACTTTTCTTGCATTCAAGACATGAGGATTCTTCAGATGATAAAATTATTTTTAATAACTTTTCCTACATTAAAGATGAGCATTCATTAGATGATGAAGCTATTATTAATGTCTCTTTTTGTGTTGGTGGTGTTAAAATTGAATTAATACTATAAGCCTTCACTTTATTGGAGGCGGCACCGAAGGATGGAGGAATTTCCATCATCTCCAGT
This sequence comes from Sequoiadendron giganteum, assembly GCA_007115665.2. Lineage (NCBI taxonomy): Eukaryota > Viridiplantae > Streptophyta > Pinopsida > Cupressales > Cupressaceae > Sequoiadendron > Sequoiadendron giganteum. Next base: position 610,408,466 of record CM021107.1, on the reverse strand, counting down.
TAGTTTCCTGCTTTGAGATGATGCTTTGCATGAGAATAATTTTTTGGATTTAATTTCTTGATTTTTTCTTAGTATTGCTAACATATTGAAGAATACATATATTGTGAAGTTTGATTTTTGGAGACATGTAAAGGGTTTGGTGAAGAGCTCAGTATGGATTATTTCCTAGAGAGTTCACGAGACTATTACCAAGGATTACAACTTTATGAAGTTCAAGGAGACAACTTGGAGGATGTTTGTCCAGTAATTACGGTATGGGCCAAGGGTTATACCTTTATGAGGTTCAAGGAGACAACTTGGAGGGTGGTTTTCAAATAACTACAATCTATAATTCAGAAGGTTTGTGGGAGGAAGAACTTGAGAATTCAGCTAAGATCTTCACCTTTTCAAGGGTTAAAAGACAACTTGGAGGAGCCCACCTGATTTAGGATTTGTTTCTTCAAGGAAGATCTTCACAAAGATGTATATATATTTTGTAATTAGCATATTTTGTTTTGTAAGCCTCAAGGGGGGGTCCTTTGGAAAGGTGTTTTTATGGAACTTTAGGAATAATGTAATAAGGGGGGTAATGTTGGCAAATAACATTTATTATTGTTGGAAAATAATGTTTATTACATTGTCTATGAATTTGGTTTCAATGAATTTAGTTTGAATGGTTCAGCTATATAGTTTAACTGAAGATAGTTAAACCAACCGATCCCAATTGATCACTAACAACATATATATTATGCATATTATGCCTTGCTTCAATAGCGAATAAACAAAATTTTCTATTTTCATTAAATACATACTTAATTCTATGGAGACATTCTACAACACAATCCCTTTATAATACTATTCTTCTTCTATTTTGCAAGTCTACAATCCCTCAACAAACTAGATTTGGCATCAATGGCTAACTTGCAACTTCCTTGGAATTGAGAGACCACTATAGAACCAAGCTCTTTAAAATGATCAAATCACAATTAATATACCCACGGGACATCAAAAACTAATTTTTGTATTGTAGCACACTTGAAACTCATATAGGTGAGATTGATTCCTACCCAAAAATGGGTGCTCCAAATTGAATGAATGGATCTACATTTACTTCAAGTAGTTAGGTGAAACAATGACATCAATATGAGTTGGTGGAGTGGATGGAGGATGATTTTTCCCATTTTCCACTTAGATTAGATACAATGAAAACCTCAACAACACTTAGGAAGATTGCCAAAAGGGAAATTTCAAATCCATCGATACTTTAAAAATGATCAAGAACTCATCAAAGGCTCCATTGGTTCCAAGAACCATTGGAACAGCTGAAAACCTCCCATTTCATTCTAGTCATATTAGTCCTTCCTTTTCCTTGCTCCTTCACATTCTTTTTACCTTATTGAGGATTAATACCCCACTAGGAACCATCATCACTTTCTCATTCATCCACTTCATTAGTGAATTCAACCCCATTAGGAACTATCAAGACTTTCACTAGGAACCAAAACTCATCAAACTGTTGAGTCCCAATAAAATAAATATGACTTCTATTCCACAGTGATGTCATGGTGTCATATTTTCATCAAAAATTTAATGCAACCCCTTTTCTTGACAAGCTCATATAATTTCTTTAGTGAGACATTTGACAAATATGAAGCAATTGTTGGGGGTGGGGACATGGCAATTCAACACAATATTCTTGAATGGGGTGAATTTAGAGAATTGAAACTAAATTATGATCTTATATTCTACAAGTTTACCAAAACTTATTGCTACCATCATATCTTTGGGTTTGAAATCTATGACCTCAACCTACGTTTCCTCCTTGAGGTCGCCTATGAAACAACTAGTAAATAAGTCATCTACCATCCCTTTAGTTTGGTTGCAACTTTCTCAAATTTAGTTTGATAGTCATGAATAGAACTAAGTTTCCTCAATTATGTTAAATCTCTAATGGAGTCTTCAAATTACTTGAGACTAAATCAAATCAAGATTTTTTTTGTAAATTTAGTCCAACTAAGTTGGGGATTGACCTTCATGTACCAGTTATACCAATAGATTGGTTATTTCCCAAGTCAAATGAGGCAATAGTGACCATATCTCCCCAAGGAGTATTATGGAGAGTAAAATATTATCTAGCACATTAGATCCAACTAGTGGGATCTATACCATTAATTAAGAAAGTCAATTTTTGGATCCCAAGACATGTAGTCAGAGTGAAATTATATTCAATGTCACTATAGCAATCATGGGAAAGTCACAACCAAATATATGGTTGAGAGATTCTAATATTTAGGTTTTTCCATCACTATGAGAGGAAACACAAGAGTGGAATTCCTCTAGTTTAGTAGTTACTACTACATCTATTTCCTTAAAAATCAAGTGTTCACCATCATAAAGGGGATCCTAGTTCATGGTAAAAAAGTGATGTCAAAGTTATATTACCAAAATGATCATCTTGAAGAGAGTATTGTAATAAGAAAATTAGCTAAAGAGGAAAAAAAATACCTAGACTTTCCTCTAGGAATTTTTTTGCATTCCTTGCAACAAACTAGTCAAATACATGCAATAGTCATGCACTCAATTATGATTATAATACCCAATCTTACCACATATTTATACTATATATTGTAAATAAATAGTTCAAATGTAAATTAAAAAATAACCAAATGTTGATAAAAAATGAACCAATACTTGAACACATGTGAACCTCTAAATGTTATATAAAAAAAACATAAATACATTCATGAAGAAGTGAAATAAGTATTTTTTTGTCTCAAATAAAATATCGTAACTATCCACTTTAAGTTTATCATTTAAAAAATAAATAAAATGCTCATTTAATAAAATAAGACACTCATTTAAACAGTGAAAAAATATTGTTCTTATGTGTACAACTATTGGGGTAGCAATGTACAAGCATTGGAGTATTTTATATTAATAGTTTGTCCTATCACAACTATAAAAGGTGAACACAACAAATAACATGTATTTTTCCATTAAATGTGAGATTTAAAAAAAAAAAATGTGTTCAACTATTGGTCCATTTTTATTTAATATAAGTTGTATTTTAAATAATTATGTGTTGTTTTTATAACAACAAATAGTTGTTTTGTGTACAAGTGTTGGTCCATATGTGTTGAATATAAAAGCTAGAGATATCAAAGATTTGTGATTATCAATAGGTATTTGGTCCATTTAAGTTGTATATTAATTTTATTTTAAATAAAAATATGATATTTTACAAGCCACAAATGATATTTTTTTGTTCAACTATTGGGGGTTCCATGATTAAGTTGAACCTTTAAAAAGTCAAATTTTAGACACTTCTCAATAGATGTGTTGATGTGACGAGTTGCATGGTGAGTCACACCTCCAAACTTTATTTATAGATAAATAAGAGGCCAGTCTAAATTTCAAAAAATAAATGAAGATTCTACTTCCAGTCAATTGCTACATGCTGACAAAGTTAGCCTGCGTGACTACTGGCCCTTCTCCCCTAATGGAAAAATAGCACTGACAAGCTTCCTTGAAATCTAAACACCACCCACTTCAATGAATAACCCGGACGACGTGTGAAGATGTACCAACGTCAGATGTAGGACGAAGCGCCCCTTCCAATGTCGGCGCCAAATCATGATAATACCACCCCCTAGAAAGTTCCAAAAATACATTACCACCTTAGCTTCTAGGTCAGGAAACAACCCCCCTCGAACCTGTAAGATCGACCACTTCGAACGTGATTTTGTAGGGTGGAGTGGCGCCTGCCCAACCTCCTACCCATATATACAATTTTTATTTTTCATATAAAAAATAATTATTAGAACTTAATACTAACATGGCTAATGCAGAGAGGCAAGTGTGAGAAAAAAGAAAGGTGTCAGATAAAAAGTTGCTTTAAAAAATAAATGTTTGATGTGACAGTTATAAATGGTTTAATTGGACCACCAGATGACAAAACGGAAATTAAAAAACTTTTGACCGGATCAAAGCTTAGTGTGTACGTCTAAGCCTGCCGTCTCTTAATGACGAAAATGAAGGGACCCACTCATAGTAGATGCTGAAATGATTAACTATCAACCATGGGCAAAATAGAGATGCGTTGAATCCCGATTAACACATCTTAATTAGTGAAGTGTAATCAAGGCCACTTCATTTTCTATACGAGTTTTCCGTTTACTTTCAAGTCACAAATGTTCATTTATTTTCTTTACGCGGTTTCACCCCTTTCAATGATTTTTGGTCAGGATAAAGATGTCTAAAAGATAAGCATGACTTAATTAAACATCGTCCCCCAAAATATCTGCGAGTTTATCTTCATCAAGACGTTTTTGAGTCCACCCATTCAAATGCTGAGCAATCTTAAAGCATATCTCACACTGTTCTGGATTTTGATAAAACTACGAGAAAATTTGAAAACTTTAAAGCAGGTAACTGAGTTGACTTTATTTAACTCGTGGGTAAGTGTGTAGCATAACTTAGACTTTGTTTCAATGGGTAATTCACTCTACCTAAAACGCTTTCTCAAAGATCTATTTTCAAAATCACTGAAAGAACGCTTGTGAGATGAGGAGGAAGATGCCATCAACTCCAAGTGAGAACTGGGTGTGTTTCAAAGCTCACATGGTGAGTGGTCTGTTAGTGACGAAAATGAAGGGAGCCACTCACGGTAGATCCTGAAATGATCAACATTACCCATCTGTATAATAGAGATGTGTTGAATCTTGATTAACACATCCAAATTGGTGATGTGTAAGCCAGGCTCCTTCATTTTCTACACTTTTCATTTTCAAACTTTACTTTCAAGTGACAGATGTTCACAAAATTTTCTTTACGCGGTTTCTTCCCTTTCAACTATTTTGGTCAAGATAAAGACGTCTCAACTATAAGCATGAATTATTCAACATCGTCACCCAAAATATCTGCGTGTTTATCTTCATCGTGACGTTTTTGAATACACACATTTAAATGTTGTGCAATCTTTTAAATGTTGTATGTTTCACTGTATAGCTATGAGCATATATATTTATTAATCTATATAAAATATACAAAGAGATATTCAATTTGAGGTATTTACTTGTTCAATTTTAATTTTAGTTGAATAATTGTAATCTTAATTGATTTATAATTGAAATCTATGGTAATTGAATTTTAGCATGAATTATAATTGTAATCAATCTTAACTCTAATTTCAATCTTAATTAAATCCTATCACTAATAATAACTATATCGATAATCCTAATTGTATCCCTAATTGTAACCCCAACCCTAATCTAACTGAACTATAAGATTAACCCTAACCCTAAACCTAATCCTCACAAAATCCTAAGCTTAATTGAACAATAATCCTTACCCTAGCTCTAAATGAACCCTACTCCTAACTTTGAAAATGTCATGTGAAACCCTAATAGGAGACAAACTAAGATCATACAAAACATCTTCCTCTAACCGGACATGGCCTTTGATTTCATCCAACCTCCACCATAGCCTTAGAAACTCCTCCCCTTTTATAAGTAAATTTTAAATTGGACACTTGCGAGAAAACTTTTGGTAATGATGGCATGAGCGAGATAAATTTTATGTTACAAATTCTTTCAAGATTTATACCTAACTTTGTTACAACATATTAATCAATTTTACCCTTGGCAATGATGGCATGAACGATATAAATTTTATGTTACAAATTCTTTCAAGATTTATACCTAACTTTGTTACAACATATTAATCAATTTTACCTAAAAACATATACTTGAACTTAGGACTCAGCCATGGAAGCCTTGTTGGTTTACAACTCGAACCAATACTTAAATATGTTTAACAAAGGAAAAAAGTGGTTTGCGTTTTTATACATGCATGCATGCAAATTCTGTAGTGTGCAAGATAACTTCATAAGGTCAACAAAAATATGCACTTCAACTATTGGTACTTGGGTGTGAATTTAGTAGGTTATTTCTAATTAAAGTAGTCTTGATCCCTTCTCTTGATTTTAAAAATTAGATATGATTTATTTAAGATTGATCCATGTTATTAAATTTGAGGCCATATTTCTTTTTGGTGATTATGAAGTTCTTACAATAAACTCAGTTGGGAACTACCTACCTTAATTACTCTTTCCCCATAATAGCTTATTATGTATGGAAGAAAAAAATTGTATGAATGAAAAGTATGTAATAACTACATCGATTAACTGTATTGGAGAGGCAGATATTATGGCATTCTTGAAGAAATTAGTAGTTTTGTTTGGAAGGCATACAAGTTAATTTGACTGGTATTTTAGTTAATGATCTTTGACCATGAGGGAAATCTGCACAAAAGCAATTGATTAATCAACCTTGCAGTTTGAAATGTAATTTTGGCTTTTAATTTAATTTTTTGGGCCATAGACAACACCACAGATCTGTATTACTTTCTCACTTACTCGCTATGACTCAGTTGTTTTATAGTCTGTTTATTTAACTTTTCTACCAACATAGAAAAATAAAATGGATGGATATCTACATCCTTTGAAACCCTAATAGGAGGCAAATTAAGGTCATCGAAAACCACTTCTTCTAACCAGACATGGCCTCTCCTTTAATTTTTCCTTCATCACACCATCAAAAACTCACTCCTTACTACCTAGAGATCCATCAATCCTGCTATACCAAATTTTTTTTGGTTTAGGGTTAGAAAACCATTAGTCGAATTGGGATTCCCTAATTGCAATGACGTCTCATTGTTAACAAGGTTTTGGAATAGAACAGGTAGTAGACTATAGGATGAAAATTAAATTAAATAATAATTTAATCTAATGTTGAGACTATTCGAAAATAAGAAGAATAAGAGTTTGAATGTTAAAGATAAAGACTGAAATAGATTGAAGTTTGTTTTTGAATGCACACATGAATTAATTAATTAAATAAAGATATTTAATTACTAACTATGTTCATGCATAAGAGTCTTATTAGATAACTGACTAGTTATGACAGAGAGTCTCTTCACAGAGATGATCAAACATTGAATTAGGAGATGATTGACCGATTCAAATAGATCTCGAGTCAAATGATGAGTGAATAATTAGATAAGCAGGCGATACAAGAATGTGACAAAAATAACTCTTTTTATGAATTTATTTAATTCAACATTCAAAATTTAAAGATTTAATTAAATAAATAATGATTTATTTAATTGACTAATGAAAAGGTTAATTGAATAATTAAATAATTTGAAATGAATATTTAATTATAGTGAGATATGATAAAAGGTAAATTAAATAATAAATTATTTAATTCAGAAAGAGAATAAATTAATTAGCGACATAATTAAATAAATAATATTTAATTAATTAATCAAGGTTTAATAAAGGTCATAATGGATTAATTAAATAATTAAAGTTATTTAATTAATAGAAGAAAGATGTGTTTAGAAAGTAATTAAATAATTAAAATTATTTATTCGTGACCATGGACATTAGAAAATTATGTTGTGGTACTTGCAGGCCTAGACCAATTTTTAGTGCTAGCATATATATCTCTTAAAAATCTATATAAAAAACAAAAAGAGACATTTTTCTTGTGAGGTGCCTATTTTAAATCAACTTCTCACATGAATCTAATAGATGCCTCAAAAAAATATATCTAAACATATATTTTATACAAATTTTTAAAAGATATACATGCTACTTATATCTTTAGTTCTAATCTTGACCCCAACATAATTCTAACTCTAATCCTAAGTAAAAATTAAGATTAAGATTACAATTCAAATTAATATATAATAAAAATTAAAATTTAAAAGTAGAATATTTCAATTTCAAAATTAATTGACCCACTAAGTTTAAAATATATTTTTTAAGTTAATATAATTTATTTAAAAATATAATATATAACAATTTAAAAATTTTAAATTTATTTAATATCCAATTTTAAAATAAAAACATTATTTAATAAATTCATATTTTAATATTTTTAAACAAATATAAATTTATAGTAAAAAATACACATAAAATATAAATATAAAAAAATAAAAATAAAAATAATATATTACAATTTATGAAAAATAAAAATTATGATTAAATATATAATACATAGATCCAAGAACTAATGAATGCTTCTACATGGATATTTAGATTTAAAATAAAAACATTATTTCATAAACTTATATTTTTTATAATTTTAAATAAATATAAAATAAACATAAAATATAAATATAATAATAATAATAATATATTACAATTTATAGAAATAAAATTTTACTTTCAAATATATTTCTCTCGTACATACAATTTTTTTTTGATTTGTATTTGTATTGATAGCAAAAAAATAGGATTGCATGTTTAAACCCCATATCATGACCAGGGCAACCTTTACAACTGCCATTACACCATTACAAGCCCGAGAACAACCCCATTACAGATCTTCCCAAATTTGCAAAAGGACCACGCAGACTCCAATTGAGACTATTCTATCGTACCATTTACTGAAGATTTTTGAAAAAACAAGAAACTTTAGCCTACACAAGGACACAAACCCTACCCAACACCCACTACCCAGAACCAAACCTTACAAGACATTTTGTTGAGAAAACACATGAAATTCATGATTCTAGGTCGAGTCAACAACCGCCACCAGATGATATTTCTTTTTGAGGAAATTGGCCCTAGTAGCAGCCAAATGACGATGCTCCACCCGTTCCATTCCACCAATGTCAAGAAGAAAAGGGAAGTATCTTACCAATGCATCCAGGTCTTCTAACAATTCAAGATCCCAAGGATGGGGAATGCCCTTGCCCAACGAAGCTGTGGCCAGAGTATTTTCCAAACCAACTACCCTGTCCTTCCTAAACAACTGCTTCATGATCACCCTCGCATCAACCTTGGAGACCCCCGCATCTAGCAAACTAGCCAAGACACATGATGAAATTTTAGAATCCAGTCGATATCCCTCCAGACCCGACATAAATCCTTTACCAATGATGCATTTCATTGCAACAAAGGTGAGATAATCTGGGTGTCAAATTATCCAACTCAATCGGAGATAAGTCACCGGGCCTTCAAAGGCCATTTGCCTCTTCGAGCTTTGCAATAACACTGGTGTGTCCATTCCGCCTATGTCCAATTCCTTCACCCATACTTGCAAGATGAACTTGCTCATCTCTAGATGAGGATAATGACAACGCTTGCCTACCCGGGTTGTAATGATAGCGCTTTCCTACTCAAGTTGCTTGCCTACTCGGGTTGTAATGGCAAAATAGCACCGAAGAGTCACCTTGAAATCTAAACACCACCCACTTCAATGAATAACCCGAATGACGTGCTCAAGAAAAACGTGTGAAGATGTACCAATGTTAGATGTAGGATGAAGTGCCCTTCCCATGTCGGCACCAAATAATGACAAAACCACCCCCTAGAAAGTTCCAAAAATACATTGCCACCTTAGCTTCCAGGTCAGGAAACAACCCCCCTCAAACCTATAAGATCGACCACTCCGGACATGCTTTCGTAGGGTGGAGTGGTGCCTGCCCAACCTCCTACCCGTATATACAATTTTTATTTTTCATATAAAAAATAATTATTAAAACTTAATACTAACATGGCTAATGCAAAGAGGCAAGTGTGAGAAAGAAAAAAGGTGTCAGATAAAATGTTGCTCTAAAAAGAAAAGTTTGATGTGAGAGTTATAAACGGTCTAACTGGAGCACCAGATGACAAAACAGAAAAAAAAAAAAACTTTTGACCAGATCAAAGCTTAGTGTGTACGTCTAAGCCTGTCGTCTCTTAATGACGGAAATGAAGGGACCCACTCATAGTAGATGCTGAAATGATCAACTATTACCTATGGGAAAAATAGAGATGCTTTGAATCTCGATTAACACATCCTAATTGGTGAAGTGTAAGCAAGGCTCCTTCATTTTCTATGCTTTTCATTTTCAAACTTTACTTTCAAGTGACAGATGTTCACAAAATTTTCTTTACGCGGTTTCTCCCCTTTCAATTATTTTGGCATGAATTATTCAACATCTTCCCCCAAAATATCTGCATGTTTATCTTCATCATGACGTCTTTGATCAATCCACACAGTTAAATGTTGTGCAATCTTTTTAAATGCTGTATGTTTCACCGTATAGCTATGAGCATATATATTTATTAATATATATAAATATACATAAGAGATATTTAATTTGAGTTATTTATTTGTTCAATTTTAATTTTAGTTGAATAATTGTAATCTTAATTGATTTATAATTGAAATCTATGGTAATTGAATTTTAACACTAATTATAATTGTAACCAATCTTAACTCTAATCTCAATTCTAATTGAATCCTATCACTGAAAATAATTATAATGATAATCCTAATCGTATCCCTAATTGTAACCCCAATCCTAATCTAACTAAACTATAATATTAACCCTAACCCTAATTCTCACAAAATCTTAAGCTTAATTGAACCATAATCCTTACCGTAGATCTAAATGAAACATATTCCTAACTCTGAAAATGTCATGTGAAAACCTAATAGAAGACAAACTAAGATCATACAAAACATCTTCCTCTAACCAGACATGGCCTTTGATTTCATCCAACCTCCACCATAGCCTCAAAGACTCCCCTTTTATAAGTAAACTTTGAATTGGACTCTTGCGAGGAAACTTTTGGTATTGATGGAATGAGGGAGAAATATTTTATGTTACAAATTCTTTCATGATTTATACCTACCTTTGTTACAACATATTAATCAATTTTACCCAAAAACATATCTTCAAACCTAAGGCTCAACGATGGAAGCCTTTGGTTTACAACTAAAACCAATACTTAAATATATTTAAAAAGGATAAATCTTTGAAGGATAGAGGCAGAGAGATAAAAACAAATACTAGACAAAATTTTACACATACATACACAATTTTTTTTTTTTTTCATTCATATATTTCCTCTCAAAAGAGCTATCAACTATGTTGCTACTACAGAGCAATAATAATTTTTTTATATTGTTCAAAAAATTTACAACATCACAGATCTATTTAACATATCTCCATACTCTAAATTAATGGCAATAAATAATATGCCAAGTTGTCAAAAAATTGTCCAAAAATATTAAAACATTGTCCAATCGAATTAAATAGTCGTCCATAGATTTGACAACTGCAGGCATGCAACCCACTAACACCGCCACCAACAAAACATGAAATACCGCTATACCGCAGTAAAGAAGAGACGACCCAGCGGTACTGCGGGGGTTACCGCCCAGCCACGAGGGACCTGGGGTGAGATCATGGTGGCCACGATAACCGAGCTCAAATGGTTAGCCCACGTTACCGTGGTCTAGAAGACAGATGGCCGCAGTGCGGCGATAGTCATCGTGCCACCGCAGGCAGTCAAGAAGCTAACCACGATGCCGCTATAGACACTGCCAGTGGTTAAACCGTAATGTCGCGGGCTAAGAAGTGAAGGGTCGTGGGACAATGGTTGATCCTGCTAAACTACGGTGAAGAAGAAAAGAGGTCACGGTAACATGGGAGAGAAAGCACCAAGCAACCGCCAGACCGCCGACTGAGAATGGATGGGCCGTGGTATCACAGTGGACACCATGGTACCATGCACAGTGAAAGTTGAAGGCGCGGTGGAGCGGTGAGAACCAGAATAAAGTGTGGGAGTTGAGTGAATTCCCAACACTCCCCCTTGAATGAAACTCCTACCATCTTTGACTCCCAATTAGTCTCTTTGATAGATGAAAGATTCTTTTCCCAGCGCCTTTGTGAGAATGTCTACAACCTGTTCCTACATCCTATAGAACTCCAAAGTGATTTCGCCATTGTTGATTAATTCCTAGATGTAATGATAATGAGTGTCTATGTGCTTATTACATTTATGGAATACTGGATTTTTTGATAAAGAAATGGCAGAATTATTGTCACATAAATTTTTTGTAGCTTCCAGTGGATCAATTTGAAGCTCTTTGAGAAATATCCTCATCCACACAGTCTGGCATGAAGCACTCGTCGCTGCAACATATTAGGTTCAGCCAAAGACAAAGTGACTATTGGTTGCTTTTTAGAAGCCCATGATACAATTCCACTGCCAAAATGAAAAGCATAACCAAATGTGCTCCTCTTGTCATCTATGCTCCCAGCACAATCACTGTCTATATAGCCAATTAATTTGAATTCATCTGAGCTGGAGTATTGGATTCTATAGTTTCTGGTTCCATTGATATATCTTAAAATTCGCTTCCCAGCCTTCGAGTGAGTATCTTTTGGTGTTTCCATGAATCTGGATATCAAACTAACTGCAAACATGATATATGGCCTTGTGGCAGTTAAATACATTAGACTACCAACAAGCTGTTTATACAATGTAGAATCAACTTCTAAACCTTTATCTTCCCTGCTCAATTTCAGACCAGTCACCATTGGAGTAGGTGTAGATTTACAATTCACCATATTAAATATTTTTAAAACATCTTTAGCATAATTTGCTTGTGAAATAAAAATTCCATTTTCATCTTGATTTACTTCAATTCCCAGAAAATATTTCATCAAACCTAAGTTTGTCATCTCAAACTCTTTCATCATTGCTTCTTTGAACAAATCAATTGATAGATTTCCAATCAAGATTAAATCATCTACATACATGCAAATAATCAAGATTTTACCTTCTTCATCCACTTTAGTATATAATGTTGGTTCACTGTTGCATCTGAGAAAACCATTCTGTGTGAAATAATTGTCTATTCTACTATACCAAACTCTTGGGGCTTGTTTCAGACCATACAGTGCCTTCTTCAGCTTGTAGACTTTATCTTCTTGTCCCAATAATTCATATCCAGGTGGTTGTTGAACATATACATCCTCTTCAAGAGATCCATTAGGAAATGATGATTTAACATCCATTTGGTGAATTAACCATTTGTTTTTTGCTGCTATGTCCAAAATCATTATGACTGTGTCAAGGTGAGCTACAGGTGCAAAATTTTATGTATAATCAATTCCAGGTTGTTGTGCATAACCTTTTAAAACCAATCTTTCTTTGTGCTTCTACACTTCTCCATTTGCATTCAGTTTTGTCTTATAAATCCATTTGACACCAATTACATCTTTGTCTTTTGGAAGACTCTACAATTCCCATGTTTGATTTTTTTCAATTGATTCAATCTCTTCATCCATTGTTGTTATCCACTTATCCTCTTTAATTACATCTTCATAGTGGATTGGATCTTCAGCTTGAGAATAAAAAGAAAAAAGTGTAAACTGTTGTGAGTTATTTTCACCTTCATTCTGATTATAAATGTCACTTATGTTTCTAATTTTCTGCCTTCTCATGCTTGCCAAAGTTGGGTTTGATAAATCACTTGAATCTGCAGAATGTGGACTAGAAGGTCCTACGCTAGAGGTTCTTTTTGTAGATGGTATCTGTAGTCCTCTTGTTGCTACTCTTACATTACTTGATGGTGTCATTTGTTAACCACTTGCTTGAGCTTGAATTGGTACGGCAGTTGGAACATTTACACGTACATAAATTTCATTTTCTTCTTGTGGGATATTGACTATTACATTGATTTTACTCTCTTTACTCCCATCCCATGCTTAATCTTCAACAAATTGAACATCTTTGTTGATTATGACCTTTTTAGTTATTGGATTGAAAATTTTATATGCTTTGGATTCATCACTGTAGCCAACAAATATACATTTTTCTCCTTTATTATCAAGTTTCCTTCTCAATTCATCAAGTACATGTGCATATGAAACACATCCAAAAACTCTCATATGGGATACACTTCATTTTTTTCCAGTCCAGGATTCTTCAGGGATTATATTCATGACACTTTTTGTTGGGCATCTATTCATTATATATGTTGCACAAGATACAACTTCAACCCAGAAATCATTTGTTAAATGCTTGGCTTTCAGCATACTCTTAGCCATCTCCATTATGGTTTTGTTTTTTCTCTCAGCTACCCCGTTATGTTGAGGTGTGTATCTGGTTGTGAACTATTTTTGAATTCCATAGTCTTTGTAGAAATTTAAAAATTCTCTTGAAACATATTCACCTCCTCTATCTGTTCTCAGCACTTTGATAAAATGACCACTCATTTGTTTAGCAAGAGACTTGAACTGACGAAAGAAATCAAACACTTCATTTTTTTGTTTTAAGAAATAGATCCATGTCTTCCTTGAATAATCATCTTTGAAAGTCAAAAAATAATAACTACCACCTATTGAAGGTGTCTGCATTGGACCACAAAGATTTGAGTGAACAATTTCTAAAGGAACTTTAGCTCTTATTGATTTCCCTGCTAGGAAAGACTCTCTATGCTGCTTTCCTAGTATGCAACCTTCACAAACTCTCTCAGGTTTTTCAATTAATGGAATTACTTTGACCATATTCTTTCTATGAAGAAAATTCAGACCACCAAAATTCAAATGACCAAATCTTAAATGCCACAACCAGTTGTCATCCTTTACTTCAGCCTTAAAGACAATCTGAGTAACAGTTGATACCTCTTGTGCTTGTGCATAGTTTGTGCTCAAAACTAGCTGAATTCTTAAAGGAAACATTCTATTGTTTGTCATCTTGATCTTAGCTATCAACTGGCTACTTGGGTATTTGTCTAAAATTGTGCACAACCCATTTTTAAAAGTCACTCTATAACCCTTTTGAACTAGTTGTCCTACACTCATCAAATTGTGTTTAAGACCAAGCACAAAATACACATCAGAGATATATTTTTGCTCCCCCTGCTTGGTTAGAATATTAGCATTTCCCTTTCCTTTGATTGACACTTTGTTGTCATTACCCAAGGTGAAATCTGACTTAATATTCTCATCTAAACTTGTAAATAACTCTAAATTTTCTGTCATGTGATTACTACAGTGTAAGTCTAAGAACCATACATTTTTTTCACTAGCTTGTGCTACATTATAGGCTAAAAACATTGTACTTTTATCTGGTCTATGATCTTGACTCTCTTTAGTAAAATTTTCATTTTGTCAACCCATATCATACTCTTCCTACACTCATTCATATAGTGTCCAATTTTTTTACAATAATGGCATTGGACCTAAGATTTTTCATACCTTTGACCTTGAGGATAGTTTTGAGATGGGTTTTGGCTGCTGCCTCTTCCACTTGAGCTTGACGGGTTGTTTCTTCCACCTCTATTGAAATCTCTTCCTCTTGCTCTGAAATTTGATCTACCTCTGCCTCTTCCTTGGTTAATTGAAGCTAGTGTCTTGAATGCATGCTCCAATCACATATTAGTTGTTTTGTTGAGTCTATGCTCATGAGAAATGAGTGAAGCATAAAGCTCATCAACTGAATACTGGGTGAGATCCTGTCTCCTCTATAGTCACTACAATTGACTCAAATCTTGTGGGTAAACACCTCAAAATTTAATCTACTACTTTGACATCTTTTAAAGTCTCACCATGTGTTCTTATCTAGTTCACCAGTCTAATTATCTAGGTGAAATATGAGTCTATAGACTCATTATCTTTCATATACAGAGTCTCAAACTCTCTTCTCAGTATTTGCAACTTTGCAGCCTTGACTTTCTCCATTCCTTGATAAGAAATTTTTAGAATGTCCCATGCTTGCTTGGACCTGGTTGTTGCAGAAATTCTTGGAAAAATACTCTCATGTACTCCTTGCAGTATAAAAAAGTGAGCTTTTGAATCCTTCTTGTTGTTGTCTTTCAGCAAGTCTTTCTCTGCTTGTGTCAAGGCATTGAATGCTGCTGCATCTATTGGTTCAGGAAACCCATTTTCTACAAACTCCCATAAATCTTGTGAATAGAAAAAATCTCTCTTTGTTATAGACCAGTAGTCATAATTCTTTCCATTTAACTGTGGAATTTGGGGATTAGCCAAGCTTGTGCTTGTAGCCATGATTCAACAGACACACTAAAATACTCTAAGACAATCTACAGATGACCTTAGGCTTTGATACCATGTAAAGGATAGAGGCACAGAGATAAAAACAAATACTAGACAAAAAATTTTACATACATACACAAATTTTTTTTTTTTCATTCATATATTTCCTCTCAAAACAACTATCAACTCTTTTGCTACTATAGAGCAATAATAATTTTTTTATATTTTTTGAAAACTTTACAACATCACATCTATTTAACATATCTCCATACTCTAAATTAATGGCAAGAAATAATATGCCAAGTTGTCAAAACATTGTCCAAAAATATTAAAACATTGTCCAATCGAATTAAATAGCTGTCCATAGATTTGACAACTGTTAGCACACAACCCACTAACACCGCCGCCAACAAAACATGAAATACCGCTATACCGGGGTGAAGAAGAGACGGCCCAATGGTACCGCGGGGGTTACCGCCCAGCCACGAGGGACCCGAGGTGAGACTGTGGTGGCCGTGGTAACCGAGCTCAAACAGTTAGCCCATGTTACCGTGGTCTGGAAGACAAATGGTTGCAGTGCGGTGGTAGTCACCGTGCCACTATAGGTGGTCAAGAAGCTAACCGTGGTGTCGTGGTAGACACCGCTAGCAGTTAAAACCGAAATTTCACGGGCTAAGAAGTGAAGGGCCATGGGACAGTGGTTGAACCTGCTCAACCGCGGTGAACAAGCAAAGAGGCTGTGGTAATGCGGGAGATGAAGCACCAAGCAACCGCCAGACTACAGACTGAGAATGGATGGGTTGCGGTATCACGGTGGACACCGTGGTACCACGCATAGTGAAAGTTGAAGGCGTGGTGGAGCGGTGAGACCCAAAATGAAGTGCAGGAGTTGAGTGAATTCCCAATAATCTTTTTTGTGTTTCTATGCATGCATGCAAATTATGTAGTGTGCAATGCAAGATCAACTCATAAGGTCAACAAAATATGCACCTCAGCTATTGGTACTTGGGTATGAATTTAGTCTTGTCAATTTAGTATGATCCCTTCTCTCAATTTTAAAAATTCGATATGATCTATTATATTTATTTTTGGTGATTTTGAAGTTCTTACAATAAACTTAGTTGGGAACTACCTACGTCAGTTACTCTTTCCCCATAATAGCTTATTATGTATGCAAGCAAAAAGTTGTATGAATTGAAAATATCTAATAACTGCATTGATTAACTATATTGGAGAGGTAGATATTATGGCATTCTTGTATAAATAGGTAATTTTGTTTGGAAGGCATACAAGTTAATTTGACTGGTATTTTAGTTAATGATCTTTGACCATGTGGGAAATCTACGCAAAAGGAATTGATTAATCAGCCTTGCAGTTTGAAATGCAATTTTGTTAGAGTCAAGACTTGTGGCTTTTAATTGAATTTTCTGGGCCATAGACGACACCACAGATCTTTATTACTTTTTTACGTGCTCACTATGACTCAGTTGTTTTATAGTCCATTTATTTAACTTTTCTACCAGGATAGAGAAATAAGATGGATGGATGTCTACATCCTTTGAAACCCTAATTGGAGGCAAACTAAGGTCATCGAAAACCACTTCCTCTAACCAAACTTGGCCTCTTATTTCATCTGGCCTTCACCACACTATAATAAACTCCTTCCTTACTGCTCAGAGATCCATTGATACCGCTATGCCAAAACACATCTGGCTTAGGGTTAGAAAACCATGAGTCCAATTAGGATTCACTAATTGCAAGGATGTCTCTTTGTTAACAAGGTTTTGGAATAGTTGTTAAGGGCAAGAAAGCTAATTTCTCTAGGCCTTTTTTTGACATGACCCTCCACTCCCACAAGAGTAGTTCTAAATGTAAATTTTGAAGGATCTTGTTTGGGGGCTGGCTTTTGGCTGGCTGCAAGTTGTTCTTTTTGCAACTTTTCTTTTGGTTGTAAAGGGTTTCGGCTCCCTTGAAAACCTATTTTTTCTTGAATCAAAAACAAGGTTTTGGAATAGAAAAGGTAGAAGACATTATTACTCTACTAATTAATTGTAAATATATTTTTAATCTATCTTAAAATTTTATTATATAGATTATTAATAAAACTAAATTTTATGAAATTAGATTTTTATTATGATGATTTTTAATGAATTAGATTAAAATTTCTACCTATTCATAAAATTTAGTTTTATGAATAATCTATATAATAAATTTTTAAGATAGATTAAAAATATATTTACAATTAATTAGTAAAGTAATAATGTCTACTACCTGTTCTATTCCAAAACCTTGTTTTTGATTCAGGAAAATTGGTTTTCAAGGGACCTGAAACCCTTTATAACCAAAAGAAAAGCTACAAAATAAACAGTTTGCAGCTAGCCAAAAGCTAACCCCCAAACACGATCCTTCAAAATTTACATTTAGAACTACTCTTGTGGGAGCAGAGGGTCACAACAAAAAAAGGCTTAGAGAAATTAGCTTTCTTGCCTGTAACAACTATTCCAAAACCTTTTTAACAAAGAGATATCCTTCCAATTAGTGAATCCTAATTGGACTCATGGTTTTCTAACCCTAAGCCAAATGTTTTTTGGCATAGCGGTATCAATGGATCTTTGGGCAGTAAGGAAGGAGTTTCCTATGATGTGGTGAAGGCCAGATGAAATAAGAGGCCAAGTCTGGTTAGAGGAAGTGGTTTTCGATGACCTTATTTTGCCTCCAATTAGGGTTTCAAAGGATGTAGACATCCATCCATCTTATTTCTCTATGCTGGTAGAAAAGTTAAATAAATGGACTATGAAACAACTGAGTCGTAGTGAGCAAGTAAAAAAGTAATAAAGATCTGTGGTGTCATCTATGGCCTAGAAAATTCAATTAAAAGCCACAAGTCTTGACTCTAACAAAATTGCATTTCAAACTGCAAGGTTGATTAATCAATTTATTTTGCGTAGATTTACCTCATGGTCAAAGATCATTAACTAAAATACCAGTCAAATTAACCTGTATGCCTTCCAAAAAAAATTACTTATTTCTACAAGAATGCCATAATATCTACCTCTCCAATATAGTTAATCAATGCAATTATTACATATTTTGAATTCATACAACTTTCTGCTTGCATACATAATAAGCTATTGTGGGGAAAGAGTAACTGACGTAGGTAGTTCCCAACTGAGTTTATTGTAAGAACTTCAGAATCACCAAAAAGAAATATTATTAGGTACATTATTAATGAAATATAAATTATGTCAATTAAATTATATTTATATATTATTAAAATAATTAAATATGATACAATATGAGTACAATATACTTATATTAATTAATATAATCAATATAATATTAACATATTAATTATATTATTAATATTCTTTTATAATACATTACTATATTATACATAACATGCCCTCTAATTTCCTTAAATATATAAATTTTAGAGATAGATAATGTGATTAGTCAATGCATTGATATTTTATTAGAGTTGCATCTTTGGATCCATAGTTAGTGTTTTCTTACTAAAATTAAATTGTTGAGATAATTATATTCAAATATTAAAGTTAATAGATAGAATAATCCAATCTCAAACTTTATTACCTATTCTTAATGAAACATTGAGACCTTGTTTAATACTAGTCTAAGATTTGGGGTGTGACTTCTTTCTAACAAATATAGTGTTGTCATGTTGAATTTTTGTAGGAATATGTCATTTGTAGACTAGTCATTACATTTAGTGAACTCTAATCTAAGTGGGTCTCAAACATAAGGGGAAATGTAGGTTAATGTGTATGTGTTATAAAATAACATTATCAAAACTAAAAACAAAATAGAAGTTGTGGGATTGACATAACCTACAACTTGAAAACCCTTAAACACAAATTTTGTTAATTCTTGGGTATATTTTGGAGATTAGGATCAGTTGGAAGCTCCCTCTCTATATATATACATTTTTAATATTTTTTATTTTCTTGGTGTTTTGTATGCACAATAATTGATCATTCCATAATGGAACCATTTCATATGCATGATGTTCATAGGTTCATCAAGATTTTAACCATCTTACATGGATAGACTATATGCCTATAAACCTGATTTGGTGATGATAATTTAAAAAAAATCAAATCAAATAGACTCAAACTTTTCTTTATTTTCATGATGTTAAGGACAAGATCACAAATTTCTAGCTCTCTATTTTTGATGCACTTGTTGTAGCTTCTTTGTAACATCTGTTGATAGGATTTCAAAATATCAAGTACACTAAATCATTCATTATCAAGAATTTTGAACTCATGAGGATGTGTAAATCTATATTTCTCATCATTGATCAAAACATGCAAGGAGATGTGCATGGAGGGAAACTTGATATTAATGATTAAAATATCTTCATCTCTAAAGATAATGGAATAAGGTGTGGCTCATGTGGATTTGTAGATATTGGTACAATATGCCCATAAGACAAGATATAGTTGAAGATAGCAATCTTGACCAACATTGTTAACAATATTTTTAAGGATTTTATTGAGATTTTTATTATAAGATTTGTTGTATCCATTACCTTGAGGATAATAGAATGTGGACCACTTATTTTTTTATATAAAATTGGTCACATAGAACTTTGAAATCATGGGTTTTGAAGGATTTAAAATTGTTAGTGACAATGACAAAAGGGATGCCATAACACCAATTGATGTGATTAGGAATAAAATTGCATATTTGTTTTATAGTTACATATGTGATGGGAATGGATTCTACCCATTTGGAAAATTATTCATGGTTGCAATGACATGTTAGTGGCCATTAGAGGAATTGGCACTAAACTATGAGCTTATCTACCAATGATATCTAGCCCCAAGTAGAAAAGGACTATGGAGGTTTTATTAGTTATAGATCTTGAGAGGGTACGCGAATGAGGTAGCCATGCTTCTAACAAGATAAAACATATTTAAAATTATCATCCCATTCTCTCTCAACCATTTGTTGGCCTCGACTTCCCTTACCTTACCATCCCTTTGCTCTTCATTATTGAATATTTCTCTCTATCCCTCATCATGCACCCTTACTCCCTCTTCTCTACATGTTATTTTCTAATTGCGCTCCTTTAACTCTTGATGGAATGCCTTTCCATTTACTCCCCATACAATTTATTAGAAATTCCCATCCTTTCTTTAGGGGTGCTAATTATATGGCTCCCATTCTATAGTAGTTTATCTATCTTTATATAAAATCTATATAATTAACGTCATAAGATATCTTTTTTTCATTTTCCCCTTGTAACGGGAGAACTTAAGGCAATTTTTTCTAGAATCAATTCAAGCATGCAACCATTCACTCTAGTGTGTAGTTTTGTTTCACAGAAAATACCAATTTGAAGTATGTTGTAGAAGGGAATGGAAGTTGTTTCGGTGGGGATGCTAAAGCAGGGGGCAGTGTTGGAGGTGCTCTAGTAGAAGGAGGATCTCTTGTGTCTGATATATAAAAGGGAGGCTTTTCTCTTTTGGTTCTATAATGTATAGCTTTCCAAACAATAATATTTCCCATTATAAGGCCTTTTCTTGGGGTGTTAAGACAACAACTATCTTTAGTGGTAATTTTTTTGTTTTTTGATTATTTTTTGAGACAAAAAGGGTGATGGAAATAATAGAACCATCAATTTACTTATAAAAAAGAAATCCTTCTAAGTTTTAATCAGTATTGTATATTAGCTAAAATGAATTGATAATTTTGTATGGCATAGACATACAGGAATTATGCAACAATTTTTTCCTCCTAAGTAAAGATTTATGCTAGAATAATGACCATGCTAAAATAAACTACTGAGAGAATAAAAAAGTTTACAAGGAAATGAAATCCTAAAATTGAGTATCTATGTTGCCACATGAATCTCCCTTTTGGCTAACAGTCATTCATAATTGTCTGAAGCAAGAGCAGTTTTAATGGCAGTCAGTAATAATTTTCTAAAGAAAGAGTTGTATGTTGTAACAGGTGTCGATAATATATCTCTTGCATGAAGTTTGCTGCAAAATGGATTCTCTCAGAGGACTGAAACTTGGGATATATTGGTATGTATGATATTCTCTCTATTCCCAAATGGTATTTTTGTCACAATATAGGAATGCTCTCAGTTTTGTCCAGCCAAATGATTTTGTCGAGGAACCCAAAATCTCAAGTACTGAAATGGATTTTGAATTCAGTGAGGTGATTGTGTGGACATGAAAATCTGCATAATGTTAGTAAAATGACAAGAACAACATGACAAAAATACATATCCCTATGAATTAATGCTCCATGATTTAAAATGCAAACAAATTGACAAGAATGCTCGAAATACATAACACATGGATGCAAACCTATTCCATAGTGGATTGGTGCTATCCTTTGTGTAGAAGATAGCCCTTTCCCAATCCTTGCTAAACCAAATGAGGTGATAGACAATGAGATGCTAATGAATTCAAGTTGCCTATAATGAGGATGCTTTCAAAATGTAGATGAAAAATGAGAGAAAATGCATTGAATTTATAGGAGAAGTTGAGAGAGGAGAAGCCAAGATTGAGAGATGTGGGACTAAATCCCATCCAATAGGAGAGAGCCACTTGTCACAATGGGAGTGGCCCATTCTTGTGCAAGTTTTGGCTAATGTGCCCATTTCAAATTTGAAAATGGCAATAAATGAATATGGTTGAGGGTTTTTGGGGGGAATTGTGTTTGGCCAAAAAAGTCAAACATGAGAGTTAATGAGGGCATATTCTTTGGGAATATGCCCTTGTGAGGGAAAATAGGTGTTTTAATAAATCAAATTAAATGATTTATTGTGCAAGTGGATGGGACATGGGTTAGTCTTAGCATTAATTAGGGATTTAACTAATTAAGCTAGTACTTAGTTGATTGTGAAACTTTGATTTAAATTTGTGGGTTACGATAAATCAAAGTGAGAGGATATTAGATATTTAATTAAATATATCTGATTTAATTAAATCAAGACTTTAGGATGTTAATTAATTAATTTAATTTAATTAATTAAGAGGAAAGAATGATCAAATGTGAAGTTTAATCAATAATGTTAATTTCGCATGTCTATAGGTTGGAAATCATTTTGGTTCTTTTCTTGGTAGGTGTTAAGGACTTCATAGCTTATCGACAAGCTCAAAGAATGGGGGGATGAGGATGGTGATATTATAGAAAAGTTTTTTAGGGTTTAGAAAGCATGGGAAGTCCTCAAGGATGTCAAATCCAGGGAGGCTTATGACAATGAGCTACACACCCTAAGATATGGTACAAATGTTGTTACAAATGAGCAAAAATTGGATGAAATGAGCACAGAGGATAATGAAGAAAATGGGGTAGTTGATTATTTTTATCCATGTATGTGGATATTATTTTTGTTAGTGTAGGGACTGAATTGGTGGAGATGGGTTTTAGGGCTAGTAAATGTGAAGGAGATGGTTGTCCAAGTTTGATTTTAAATGAAGCTGGTATTTAAGGGAAAGATTCATCAGAGTAAAGGTCTCAAGGTAGAAAATAACATAAGTCCAATGATAGTGTCAAGAAGAGGTCTAAATCTTTCATGTGGGTCTTTCTCTTTGAGAATCATACTATTTTTTGATGCAATAATTTAGGTTTTGATGCGTTTAATTGGAAACAATTATGTTTAATCATGTTCCTTAATATAGATAATAGATATAATGTTTCTTGTATTTATGCAGGGGATATCATATTGGATAGATAGTTTTCAAAGAGGTTTAACATGGCTAAAATGGGTAGTGAGGTAAGCTGTGGAGGGGTGAGTCCACTCAATTCATTATGTCTCAATTATCGATTGCCTTGAGAAGATTAATCAAGAACATTTCAATGAATTTTAGGTAGTTGAAAATATTTTAACACAAATGATTTCCTACAACATGTAAATGAAAAGCAACTAAAAATACAAAATTCTTGTCCTCTCCATTCAAATTTCATGTGTACTTATCTAATTTTCTCTGTTTGTCTTCATTGAGAATGCCCTTTGTTGATTATATACCCTGCATCTACAAAAGAAGGTTGGAAGGGATTTTGTATTCAATGTAAGCTTTGCTCACCAACATCACCATAGCCTAGGACATGAAATACAAAAGTAAACCATAAATTTCATACTTTACAAATTTTGCGCTATACAATTCCTTTGCTGTTACACCCAATTATTTCTTCTGCCGCTTTTTCGAAAGCAATAGCCCAAGTTGAACCTATATGATCCTACAACGGGCATTGTAGGAGATATCTATAGTCACAATTAGGGGAACTCTTATCACATATTTGACAATAGCAATTATCACTACCATTTTTTTGCACCTTTTTTTTCCATTTTTTACCTTTAATCTCGATTGGGCAAGAATTGTAATAAAAATTCTCGTATTTGATGAAACATACTATATATTTTAGAAAATCCCATGTATTTGTATTGCATTTGAACAATTGACTATCTTTATTTTCTTGTATAGTTTTCAACATTAAAGGTTGTCTAGCAAATGGAATTTCCTTTGTCATAGAGTGGGAGGAAGAATTTTCCCCTTCTGTATTCAACGAAGACATCTGTTGGTGTACACTTAGCTTTACACCTGACTTACTTAAGCCTAGTTAGCTATCCAAGAAGTTGATTTATTCACTCTACTCCTTTCCACTTTGTGTGGAGCTTGATCTTGATCTCCACATCTTGTGGATCTTGATCTTATAATTTCATATATTATGTACATCTCTTTCATATAATTAACAAGTTGGTTTTGTGCAAATTCGTGATCTTTGTGCTTCGTTATTTTTTCTTTATGATTTACTAGTTCTCACATGATATCAGAGTCGTCAAGGACATTTTTAGGCCAAAGTCGAATGCAGTGAATAGTTATTATGTGAGGGAATGTAGATTTTTTATGTTTTTAAATTGTTACAAATCTCCATTTCTCATTCAAAATCATTGTTTGGAAGCCAAATCTCATCAAGTTCTCTATTCAGGACAAATTTGGTATTTCTTGAAGGAGAAGGCCACAATTTGGATATGTGGCAGTGCTTGTGTGTGGTGAGAAGCCACACAAAAATATGCAATCCTGATTGGTGATCGATTGTGGTCACAAACCCATGGCATTTTGCCCAAACCCGAGGTGCTCCATAGAGAAATTTTATAGACCTCCTAGGGTCGTGAGACTTAATTTTTCCCTATTTTGTTGTGTGGAAGCACCATAAAAGGCATCTGATCTGTTTGTTAGAGGCAAGAAAATCTCTTGGAAGGTTAGTTAAAACCCCCAAGCATTCAAATCATAGAGGAGGTGGGTTGATTTGGTTAAAAGAAGGCAGCGTATACACGTCTCTGTTTGGGCATATTAAATCTCTGTTTCTTAGTGCTTTGTCTCTGTTGTTGAGAACCATAATCACTAGATAGGCTCCATTGAAGGTGGGTAGAGGCGGCACTAGAGCCATGCTAGAATCAAGAAAGAGGGGTTGGATTGATAGCTGTAAGGGAGGCATGAAAATTCCATGTGATTTGGGGATTCAAACTTGCCTCAAACCTTGGACAACCGTCAAAATCAAGCACCAAAGGGGAACACTATTCACCATTTGCTATGGTCATATGGGGTTTTTAGCCCCTATTTTATCCAGCCCACGAGGGCTTATTTATCCTATATTTTCCCTTTCTCTAACTTCTTTTAAAAATATTTAATTTTCCTGCTTTGTAAATGCTAATTTTATTGGTGTAAATTTGCAATAGAATGAAAATTTAAAAGTGTTTTTTTAAAATGCTTATTTTTTTCAAATTCTATTTAATGATTGTAATTTGCACTAATATATAAAGTGTCATTTTTTTACCATCATTCTTGTATGCAAATATGTGCACTAAAATAAAGTTTCAAACACAGGAAAATCAAAAGTATTAAAAAGGGGGGATGTCAAATAGTTGTGGTTAAAAATCCACTCCAAATTTCTTTCTTTCAATTTTCTAAAAGTTGAAGATCACAACTAAGCATGGAGCCAAATGTAGTAAGCATGGATCCAAATGCAGTTAAGGATACAAAAATAAAGGAGCAAATAAATCACAAAAAGAGGAAAATATGAAAAATACTCTTTTTGGAGGATAGTTTTTTCCCATTGGGTTTTCTATCTTTCTCCATCTTTATAAGAGTTTGCATTGTAAATGAGTACCTTTTTAGGTCTTGTTGTCGGGACTCAAATTTCTATTGCTTTTGTTCCCACCTAAGCTATGCTTAAGGGGGGGTGTTGGTGTACACTTAGCTTTACACTCGACTTACTTAAGCCTAGTTATCTATCCAGGAAGTTGAGTTATTCACTCTACTTCTTTCCACTTCATGTGGATCTTGATCTTAATCTTCACATCTTGTGGATCTTGATCTTCTTGTAATTTCCTATATTAGGGTAAGTGCACCAATCTGTGACACAATTTAGGTGTCAAATTGAAAAAGATTAAAAAAAATCTTAAACAAGACCTTTCGCACATGCCAAATGAATAAAAAAAGCAATTTGGCGTGCGCCAAATGTGTTTCTAGACATAAAAAAAAAAATCAGGTTTGGAACCCTCATTTTGTCTTCAACCCGTGGCTTGAGGAGGAGGATTTTTGGTTGGCAACTTGTGCTCACCAAATCTCTTCCATTCTTTACATCCTTAGCTTGCCATTTTCCACGAGGATGCCGCCAACATGTTCGAGAGGTCGAAGATTGCAAAGAGGTGTGTATTTCTATTCTATTTATTTCGAATTTGATTTGGAATGCAACTTTAAATAGATTTTTATAATAAAATTTTGTTCTAATTCTCAGGGAATGAGTCTCCACCTCAAAACATTGAGAATGTACAATCATCCCCTCACGAAGAGCCTCCTATACAAGAACAACCCGAAACCCCTCCATCAATTCATAGGCATCCTCAAGGAACATAAGAAAATATTCAAAATCAAATTGAAAACAATAAAAGAGACCTTCAACAATTAATTGCAAGATTAACCGAGCATGCCGAAACCCACCCTTATAGGAGAGGGATTGCTAAATCATTGAAGTCAATTTTAACTCATGTAAGAGAAATGAGCGAGCAAATGAATTTTTAGTCAACTAAGAGAGATGAGATGAGGCAATTTTATGCTAATGGTTTGTCATATGCAGATGTCAAAAAAATAAAAATTAGCAAAGCCGAGTTGTGTGCCCTATTTAAAGACCCAAAAACCAATGAACCTTTGTCCCATGCATGTAGGAGGTTCCCCATCCATTGGTGCCACCATGATTTAATTAAAAACAAATTTATGGAGTAGTGGTGGATGGTATTTGACCAACCTTCATGCAATAACCATGAGGTGCCACAATAATTTTTGAGAAAACTCTATTGCGAGTTTGTCCTCAATAAAATGCCAAACTATTTTGATATCTTATACTTTCAGGGTAGAGGTGGGGGCTCCACACACGACAGACCTGTTGCACGACGTAATCCACAGTTGGCACCGAGAGCCTTGGGTAGACCCATGGTGGAGCATGTCATTGTTCCTTCCATTGTTAAGGACAGTATAGAGGTGGACATGATGAAGTCGATTGGCTCACTCACCTAGACCATTTTATAGTGTGCAAGTCCTCTAGTAGAACCTGGTGTGGAGGAGACGTGTAGGCCCCGAGCTCCACCCCACCATTGTGGCACTTGTGGTGTTGTTTGCACGTATGATTATCAGGGTCCTCGTGATGCAGCTACACAACCTACATCAGTTGCAGAGGTGATGGCTTTCACAAATGATATTCTGAATGATACATTCGGCATTGACACTCACGTAAAATTTAGCAAGTTATTTTAATGTTTATTAAAATATATTTTAAAATTTAAGAATAACTAAATTAGTAGAATTTTGATATGATGAAATTTCAGGGTCGCACTATTCATGAGGGATGCTCTATTCCTACAGAACCTTATACATTCTCGACGATGAGTCCACAGGTATGCAACTAGTATTAAAGATATTATTATTGCATTTGAACAGTTGAATGTTATATTTGAATGTTTGTCTCATAACATGCTCTGGATTTCAAACAGTTTCCTGGTGCACCTTCTTCCTCCACACCTCATGATTCATATCCTCAAAAAATGTACACTGAGGTAGCCTTTATTCATTAATGGTGTTGTAAATCTATGTTAGCTAGTTTTCGTGATTTTGTGTATATACAAATCTAAAAAATTGATGAGAAACACAAACATTGCATTCAAGTATTCCTTGATCTTGTCACATTATGTTCTCCTATATCAACATGATACCTAAGATATTTTTTCATTTGCAGATATTGATAAGAGATAGCCCTACTGATGTTGGTGGCACGATGGACCATGGAGTTACTGCAACAATAGCCAGTTCTGATCCATTGAGAGAGGTATGGAATAGATTAGTCGATTTGACATTATATTTTCTCTTTTATGGTCTATTATAGAAAATTTTCATGATAATTTTATGTAGTTTAATTTCTATCTTCATGGTTGCTATAGGTGATTGTCACTCCATATCATGGACGTGGTGATGCTATAAATGTGCATGATGACTGTATGTATGCGGTAAGTGATTATATATTTTGTTATATGTCATTCCACAATTCAATTTCTATTTTTTAACATATTTACTTTTAATTGTATCAGTTGAAGGTCCAAAGTGAAGAGAGGAGGAGTAGTGTGCATGTTCAAAAGACAAGAGAAGCAACAGTCACTCCATCCAGCCAAATTTCGAAGGCAGCACGAGATCTATTTCCTTCCCCTAGAGGGAAATGACTATGTATTAGTGTTATTTGTTGTATGCCTATGTGGCATTTTGGAACATATGTTTTGTACTATTGATATATATACATGATATTTTACATCCATATGGCTACTTTGTACTAAGCCTATATGGTTTTTTGGGATATATTTATATACTTTTATCAATATATATCATTGTATAGCCTTTTAGATTTTTGATTAAAGAAACTCTTATTTTGATACTGCCATTCTTGAATGATGTTATCATGTGTATCGTGTAAGTTCTATGCTTGAATTTTGTAGGCATGGATTTTGTTTACATCTAATGGTTAATTAATTACTTTTGAATGCTCAATAAGCCCCATCTAAATAATACTATATAAATAAGCTCCATTCGTGGTGGTTTGTATCCTTTGGAATGCTTCAATTACTTGTTCCTCACTGATGCAGAGGCAAAGAGGCTCAAACCCAATTAGTCTAAAAACCTGCCTTCAAGGGGCTCCTAACAAGATTAATACAACCTATTTTGAGCAATCTACACAACCTCAAATCCCCATCAAACCAAACTCTTCATTCAACACCTTACCCAACAATCCACCCTTGTAGCACTTTGATGCAGAGCCAAGGTGGAGAAGACTCACAACAATGAAAATGTCAATTCTCAATCAAGAACTCTTCTTCATAATGATTCAGCCTAATAGACATCAACCCACCCTCAAGGGTCTCAACTACTCAACCTTACAAATGAACAAAAAGACTCCACCAAGGCCCTACAAAGACCATCAACATTCATACAATGATAATTCAATCAATTGAGAACAATCCCTAAGTCAGATTCATCAAGGTTTCCAAAACTCACATTTGTGACTGGTTATTCTTGTAGTACTCAAAACTCAATTTTAGCCAGATTTCTCCCAACCTTTCCAAAAAACTAGACAATTACAAGATGGATTGAGATACCATTTTCAGGGCTACACAACATACGAAAGAATCAGTGGTCACTCTTTTGGACCGACATAGACTTTCAACACACCTACTTCAATTTTGGCTTCACAATTAGCCCTTTTTTCCAAAGGGACCACCCTTCCAACTTTAGGTATCTACCCAAAGGGCTTGGAAAGTCTTAGGTCATGGTTCCAAACCTCAAATTTTGTCATTATTTTGTGTCTACAGAGCCTCTAACTCACTATCCCAAGAAACCCTCCTAAACCTTCACAAAATCAAGGGTTTCAAAGAAACATACAACTCCAAACCTCTCTCAACACTTCCAAAGCCCCAAAAACCTCAAAATACTTTTGCACAGAATCATCAAACCCTCACATAGCCCTTATAGACATTAATTCTTAAAAACCTCTCTTTGGTTCCTCACTTTCATGTTGGAAAACCCTTGTTCAGTCTTAGAACAATCACAAAAATGCCACATAATTATGACTCCTTATTCCAAAATGAGTTGACACGCTTATTATAAATTTTTTTCAATCAATCCACTGAGATACAATAGCAAACAATAGGTGGATTGATTGTTACATCATAAATTTCCCCTCAAACCCTTGATTCAGCAACACTAGGACAATCATTGTTTGTGTCGGTTCTCTCTACAAACAAAGAGTTAAAAAAGAAATTAATTAGAAACTATATAGAGACATCCTTTGAAATTATTAGACCATGAAGAACCTGTATGTGCCCATACAACACTCAAAAAGATCAAGGAAATAGTATTTTTCTAGAAAATTGCTCAAAACTGTGGTGTTTATTGTGTAAAATTGTTACAAATCTTCTTCCACTCTCTCATTCGAGCCTTGGTAAGGATTTTTAAATCATTTTCCAACAACCATATTCTCCCCAATTCCCATAACCAACCTTGGGATTAGTTGGTTCCTTAATTACATTTGTTTGTAAAGTTGCTTTGTCAACATTTTACAACTTATATGATTTCTAATTGACTTCTAAGACACAAAACACCCTTTATTTGCATTATGCTTGATCTCTCAAAGCTTATTAGACAAAATAAACCTAAAGAAACTAAAATTTCCCTATTGATGTATTCAAATAAAAAAAATTGATGATGTGGTGTAGGTGCTCCTACACCAAACTCAAAACCCGGTCCAAGCCTAATTTCTCCCAACCTTTACAAAACACCTGACCATTTAAAGGTGGATTAAGATACCCTTTTCAAGGTTACACAACATATGCCAAAACCAATAGTAACTCTTTTGGACCAACATGAAATTTCAATACACCTCCCTTGCTCTAAGCTTCACAATTAGGCCTGATTTCCAAAGGAACCCCCTCACAAACTCACTTCCAAACCAAGGAAACTTGAAATAGTCTTAGGGATGCTCACAAAACTTAGGATAGCATAGATAAGGTAGTGAAATATTTGAAAAAATGCCTCAAATAAATGCAGTCTCATGGTGATGGAATGCAATGACAATAATCACCATGAACCACATTTCTTTCAAGCATTTCTTCAAACAATTCACTGTGTTGTCCATACTACCACATTTTTCATACATGTCTACCAAAGCATCTTCTCAAACAGTTCACTGCCTTGCTGCTATGGCTAAAATCCTAAAACAGGTGATTTTGAACAAGCTATGGATGCTTCAAAAAATTATATCAAAAGCATAATAGTAAGCAATATCATAGACAATGCAGTGAATTGCTTGAAAAAATGCATCAAAAAAATTGCTTTGAAATGATAAATTTAGTTGTGCTTTGATGCAGAGCTAAGGTGGAGAAGACTCACAACAATGGAAATGTCAATTCTTAGTCAAAGAACTCTTCTTCATAATGATTCAACCTAATAGGCATCAACTCACCCTCAAGGTCTTCAAACCTTTAATCTTGCAAAATAACAAGAAATATCCACCAAGGCCCTACAAAGACTCTCAACATTCATACAATGGAAATGTGAAAACAATCTCCAAGTCATGTTCATTGAAATCTCCAAAACTCAACATTTTACCCATTTCACAACAAGTTGTCCTTGTACCCCTGTCATCAGTCCCAACACATAGCCAACATGCTTCTTCACTATGTTATCAGTGTTATCTATCTTTGTAGTTACAAACCTTGCTTTCTTTACTCTCACATCTACAAGAACATGGCATTCTATGGTGCCCACCATAAGACTTTCACACAAACCCGGTGTCATTACCTCCTTTGCTGCTACATCGGTCCTTATATCCACTGCCCCTGTATTACCAGACCTATAATGATTCCCAAAACCAGAATTTTTGATTTCCCTCACAACACTTATAGGGCCCTTTTTCCCACACATGATTACTTTGGCTTTCCCTTTCACATCCTCTAGAAGTGGAGTCAAAACAAACGTATGGCTATATTTCCTTATGGTATACTTATTTTATTTCCCATCATGCATGGCACACCTATCATACTACCATGGTCTTCCAAGGAGTATGTGACAACAATCCATTGGAAGAATGTCACAAATAACACTATTCCTGTACTCACCAATCTGGAAATCTACAATAGCTTGCTCATTTACTAACAAAGATTGACCATCACTTAACCAAGATACTTTGTAAGGTAAGCCATGAGGGATTGTTTTCAAATTTATTTTATTCACCATTTCACAAGAAACCATGTTTTCAATTGAACCTGAATCCACTACCATCCTACATACTTTACCTTGTACCTTGCAATTGATTCTGAAGAGTGATTTCCTTTGTGGGGATTCTTCATAGATTGGTTCCTTGAGCAATGTTCTCCTAATCATCAAAATCTCTCCAACTTTAGATGTAAGGTTCACCACGGGTGAGGTCACACTTTCTTCATCCTCATGCACTAGTTGATTCCTCCTCTCTCCACCATAGGAACTTCATCCTTGATTTTTAGGGCACTTGAAGGTTGGATGTCCAGGCTGGTTACAAGTGTAGCATCTTCTTGAGAACTGGTAGGAGCCTCTTCCTCCACTAAATCTGCCCCTTGAACCTCTCCATCCACCTCTAGAATTAGATTGATCTTGGTCCTTCTTGTCATCTCCTTGAGTCTTATTGTTTTCCTTGAAATTAGGATTTAATTCTCTTCCTCTAGAAGTGTTTCCTCTTCCTCATGCTGCTTTGTCTTGCCTTCTCTTCATTTTATCCTCCACCCTGATTGCCATTTGATAACAGTCCTCTACAATTCTAGGATTAGCCAAAACCAATTCATCTTGTATGTTTAACCTTAAACCACCAATATATCTAGCAATCTTTTCATCTTCATTTTCATGATGACTAGATCTTAAACTCAATTTATAAAACTCCTCAGTATAAGACTTAATATTCATCTCCCTTTGTCTTAAATTTTGCAATTTAATATCAATTTATAAAACTCCTCAACACCATCATTTCTTCAAGGGATTTCAATCCCAAACAGAATCGGGAGAAGATCAAATTAAACAAACAACTTGTTTACTAAACTTTTCATCAATTTCTCTTCAAATTCACTTGATTTCTTTAGTTCTATAAAAATCCAAGACAACATGTCAATTTCCCAAATCACCAAAATCATATTCTGGACCATTATCAGTATCTAATTGACTGGTCCTAACAAAAAAACCTGATCAAAGGCATTGAACCAACCAATACTTCAATATTCACCAAAACCTCCTTGATACAACTCACACTCCCCAAGGCTAATAGACATACATTCTTACCTTCAAACTATTATCATACTTACAAGAGCCTCATAATCATCATTCTTCTAATAGAAACAAACCAATAACATATTCACATAACTTTGAGTTATCAGATTTACTGATTTTCACAGTCATAACACCATTCTTCATCAAGATTCCACCCTAGTCTAAACATCAAATCAACAACCTTAACCTTTAACATTTTACCAAATCATTGAAATACCTTTAAAAACATTATTTAAGCATTTACATCACAAATCTAATCACAAAATACCACTGGCCTCTATTTTAACACTCATTTCATCAATTTCCTTGTAGGTTAGCAAAGCCCTAAATCGGGTGATACAACTCTACCATATTTGCATAAACACAAGCTTGATATAGTTTTGGAGACCCATTATAGAGTATTTAGACATATCACAAAAAAATTGCCACTTTTTTTTAGAGAAACATCAGAAAACTAGTCTGATATGCTACTCCTAGCCACAAATTAGGCCAAATTTGCAAGGTGACTACCAAAACATCATCTCAAAATCACTAACCAACCTTGAACAGTCTTTTGTCATACCTCCAAACTCAAAATTCAATCATTTTCAAGAGTTATTAGATCCACTAAAACATTTAAATATCAAAACCCTTGAATATAGGCTTTGCAAGCAAAATAATGAGGGTTTTTTGGAATATCACCTTCCACATCTTCTACCAATGTTCCATATCTTCCAACACCTTTAAATACACCTAAAAACATCATCTATACCCCTCTCAATCCATGGAAAACTCCAGTTCTTCATTATGCATGATTGTAGCATCAAATTTTGTGTGGAAACCTTTAATTTCTATGCGTAACAACAACTTCATCTGAGCATTCTTGCATTCTCCTGTACCTACAATCATAAAAAACATTTAAAACACCCTAAAATTAACCTACTCCACCAATCTACTTTGCCTACATTGGTGGATTAGTGATGAAATGCTCTATTAGACTCTCAAAACCACTGTAAAAAGAACTCTACTCGAGACATAGGAAATTATCTTTTCTACTTTTGTTTCTTAAGAACTGACCTCCAAATTCTTTGAAAAGGAATTTAACTTCTTCTTGACATATATCACACCAAAAATATGTCTCTTTGAATTCTTGACTATCAATACACAGATGGAAATAAAGGAGAGAGTGTTGCTAATAGAAAAACAAGTTTTCATTCAAAATCTGGTTACAAGAATACCAGCCCCCTTTTTGCATGCCTTATGATGCCTTTTATAACTTTTTCCCTCTTAGAAACTACCTTTTCTAGCTTCTCATCGATGCAACTACCCTTTTAACTCTTAATCTTCCTTGATTTATGCTCTCTCTTGCTGCATAATTACATCATGATTACTTTTTAACAACATTGTATTATTTGCATTTTTTATATTTTCACCTCCTAGTGACTTATTTTATGACTTGATTACATTCAAATTAGCCATTACAAGGCCTTGACACATCATTTTGGCTTGAACATACAAATTGGACAAATTAGCCTTTTGAAGGCATTACATGATCTGGGTGCTCTTGCACCATGCTTTCACTCTTCTTTAACATTGTATATTTGCTCCTTTTTATAACAAGAGATAAAAAAATGTAAAAGATTGTATAACAAGAGATAAAAACTATCTTTTTTGAAATTGAAAGGAATTTCCATAACATAGAGATATAGAGAGTAAATAAAATAAAGAGTTTAAAGAATAACTAGATGCTAATAGATGACAAAATTTCAATTACAATATAGCTTTTAACAAAGTCAACCTAAGAAGTTATGCAATTAATTCACATTGCATAACTAATAACTAGGAGGAGCTGCCAATTGCTTTAGCTTGTCATGGAATTCCATGAGACCACATTTTATTGAGGCATTTTTTCAAATAGTTCATTCCCTTGTCTATGCTACGACATTTTTCATATATGTCTACCAAAGCATTTTATCAAATAGTTCATTGCCTTCTTGCTAGGCTAAAATCCTAAAACAAATGCTTTCAAACAAGATATGGATGCTTGGAAAAAATGTATCAAAGCATAATAGTAAGCAATAGCATAGACAAGCCATTGAAATTTTTGAAAAAATGCCTCAAAGAAAAGTGGTCTCATGGTGATGGAATAACATGACAAGCCATAGACAAGGCAGTGAATTGTTTGAAAATATGCCTCAAATAAATGTGGTCTCATGGTGATGGAATGCCATGATGAATGCCTATGGTGATGGACTATCATGGAATTCCATCACCATGAGAACACATTTCTTTGAGGCATCTTTTCAAATAGTTCGCTACCTTATCTATGGTATGACATTTTTCATACATATCTACCAGGGCATTTCATCAAACAGTTCATTTCCTTGCTACTATAGCTAAAATCCTAAAACAAGTGCTTTCGAACAAGCTATGGATGCTTGGAAAAATTCTATCAAAGCATAATAGTAAGCAACAAGCTATGGTCTCACTGTTTTTTTTCACATGAAAATCAACACGATTTTATTCGCATTTTTTTGCAGGTTTTAAAATAATTTTTTTCCAATTTTTTAGTTTTTTCCAATTAGATGAGAAGTTTCTAATCATCATGGTGTCTGAGTAATAGCATGCTATGGTTCGCAACCATTTTTCACTTTGGACCCTTAAGGGATCGATCCGGTTGAATGTAGCTCAGAGCAATTTCGTGTATTTGGGTGTCAAAGAGGACCATGCCTAGCGTAAAAATACCTATTCGAACGTGTTGGAATAGTTCATTTGGTCACACAAGATGTAGAATGAAAGTTGCACCACTTTGCAACTTTCAACTACTTGCATTTGACAACTTTTTCCTCGAGTAAAAATTCGCCACCACAGGAAAAAGCCTCTGAGATAACAAAAACCGAGCAAGGTTATTTTAGAGGGGCCCAACATGATCCCATAGGATCAGACAAGAAGTTTCTAAGCATCACAGTGTCCGATTAATAGCATGCTGAAGTTTGTAGCCATTTTGCACTTTGGGCCCGTAAGGGATCGATTTGGTTGAACATAGCTCAGAGCGATTCCGCATGTTTAGGTGTGAAAGAGGACCATGCCTAGCGTAAAAGTACCCACCCGGATCCGTTGGAACAATCCGTTTGCTCACACGAGCTGCAGAACGAAAGTTGCACCACTTTGCAACTTTCAACTATTTGCATTTGATAACCTTTTCCCCGAGTGACAATTCGTCAGCATAGGAAAATGCCTCTGAGATAGCAAAAACCGAGAGAGGTTATTATGGAGGGGCCCAACGTGATCTCATAGGATCAGACAAGAATTTTCTAAGCATCATGGTGTCTGAGTAATAGCATGTTGAAGTTCGTAGCCTCTTTGCACTTTGGACCCTTAAGGGATCGATCTGGTTGAACGTAGCTTGGAGTGATTCCGCGTGTTTGGGTACGAAAGAGGACCATGCCTAGTGTAAACGTAACCACTTAAATGTGTTGGAATATTTTGTCTGGTCACACGAGCTGCAGAACAAAAGTTGCACCACTTTGCAACTTTCAACTACTTGCATTTGACAACTTTTTCACCGAGTGAAAATTCGCCACCACAGGAAAATGCCTCCGAGATAGAAAAAACTGAGCGAGGTTATTGTAGAGGGGCCCAACATAATCCCATAGGATTAGATGATAATTTTTTAAGCATCGTGGTGTTGGAGTAATAGCATGCTAAAGTTTTCAGCCATTTTGTACTTTGGAACCTTAAGGGATCGATCCGGTTGAACGTAGCTTAGTGCGATTCCTCGTGTTTGGGTGTGAAAGAGGACAATTTCTAGCATAACCGTACCTATTTCGATGCATTGGAACAATTCATTTGGTCACACGAGCTACAAAACAAAAGTTGAACCACTTTGTAACTTTCAACTACTTGCATTTGACAACTTTTTCCCCAAGTGAAAATTTGCCACCACAAGAAAATGCCTCTGAGATAGAAAAAACCAAAAGAGGTTACTGTATATGGGTCCAACATAATCTTTTCGGATCAGACAATAATTTTCTAAGCATCACGGTGTCTTAGTAATAGCATGTTGAAGTTTGCAGCCATTTTGCACTTTGGACCCTTAAGGGATCGATCCGGTTGAACGTAGCTCAGAGGGGTTCCTCATGTTTGGGTGTGAAAGAGGACCATGTCTAGCATAAACGTACCTATTAGGATACGTTGGAATAGTTTGTTTGGTCACACGAGCTGCAAAAAAAAATTTGCACCAATTTGCAACTTTCAACTACTTGCATTTGACAACTTATTCCCCGAGTGAAAATTTGCCACCAGAGGAAAATGCCTCTGAGATAGCAAAAACCGAGAGGGGTTAATGTAGAGGGGTCCAACATGATCTCGTAGGTTTAGACATAGATTTCATAATCACCACGGTTGGTGCAAGGGAACCTATACCTGGCAGAGACAAGGAGATGGGCTTTGAAGGCTCAACAAATCAATTTGAAGATTCTTAAATTATATGCAATGAGGAAGTTGCAAAAATGCAAAAATGAGATGTAATGTCACAAGTTGTCCATTTTTATGCCATGTTGGCAATATGATCCAGGTGCATAGGATATTGAAAGTCTCCATTTTCCTAGTTTTCCCCAAGGTTTATTGAAACTCTCACTTGCAGACCTATCCTGACCATGCCACCAACTCAGATACCTTTTTTTTGATCCAAATATGCTTTAAAGTTAAAGATATTTCACTACTCCCTTTGTTTTCAACAAACCCTAGGCAAAAAACTCCTTTTTAATGCAATTTAGGCAATAAAATGCCCAGGACAACAACTCCAAGACTCACCATTCATTTTCCCTACCTTGGATGGACTAGAACACACTCAATACCTATTATAAAAATCCTCTCCACCAAGCCACATGAAGGAAACAGTAGGTGGAGGGCTTCAATAATTCATTTTTTATTCAAAACACAAAATCTGGGTTTAACACCCGCCTAGAGAAATCTTGCCACAAAAATCACAAAAATGAAAGAAAGACTTTCAAATGAACTTGAGAAGGATTTAAGACTTTCTTCCCAATCATTCCATACATTATGAAATCATCTATTTGTTGTGATTGTGTGATTCCATAGGGCTAGAAATGCAAATTTTCCCTTGAAAAGTGACGGTTTTGAAGTGCTTTTCAATGAAATGTTGATGAAGTTGAGTTTGTAAGCATTTAAAATGTCAAGGAAGACCCTATGAAAGGTTTTTGGACCATTTATTTGTTTATTGAAGTCTGGGAATGAATATTTTAACAAAACCCTTGTTTTTGCATTAGAAAAGGAGGTTTGTTTTGAGTTGGGAGTGTTTCTGACCGTACAGGTGCAAACTAGTGTTGGATTCTATGGTTTTGGGCCATTTAATTTTCTACCCCAAGGTTCCAAGGTGATTGGATAAGTTTGAAGGGTACTTCCTTTGTTAAATTGACCTCTTTTCCTTGGTTTTCCCATGGTGAGTGTATTGGAAGTCTAAACTGGTCCAAATGAGTTATACTTGACCTTAAATGATGTTGTGTAAGTCCTTAATGGGTGTCTAAATCAATCATTTAATTGACAAGTCTTTTGGGAAAGTTGGGTGAAAAGTCTCTTGAAGCTGTTTAGCATTACTTGTAGAAAGAGTGTACCTGACCAGTGGATTTCTGAAGTTCTTTTGAATTTGCTTTGTATTTTGGGTTGATCATCTTGTATTTTTCATTTTAATTTGATCTTCACCCTGGGTCTGCTTCACTTATTCAACTCCTCCTAAGACCTTAGACTCAAAAACAATAAAAAGCTTGCTTTCACCCATTTTGACATGGACTGACCATTTATTACATTGTATCATATTTTAACATATTTTGCAACTTCCTCATTGCATAATGTTCAAAATACCTTACTAATATGCCTTTCTACAATTATATTAAACATTATTTCATTCTTACTAAAAAATACACTAAGTCAATGACAAATATTACAATAGTGATGGAAGATCTTGAAAATCTTCCCATTTGTCAATACTTGTATCAATACATGCAGGGAAATGATCCTCCCATTTCCAGCACAAATCATGAAATATATTGTACTTGAGAAGAAACAAAAGGAGTTGCTGCCCAGTTTCTCTTTCTTTTTCCATTCCACCTCAGCTAGCCCAGCTATTTGCATTCCAAAATGATTCAAAACATGTACATCCCCTACTCCCTGAGAAACACATGTGTAGTAGCCTCTAGATGTGGTTATGTAGTATCGTAGGAATTTGGTCCACAAAAAACTTGCAAAATCCACTCAATCTTAAACATAGACTCACATAAAAATCATTATAAGAGCAATAACTAAATAATGTCAGTCATACAACTGACAAGACCTACTATCACCTTCATGCATGCTAGATAAGGAGGTCAATCGAAGGTCCTACAATGGTGATGTGCCCCTTTGCTACTTTATCAACTCTCTATGAACCTACGTATAAATTTCAAATATATCATTGAGAGGCTTAACATAAAACATGTAGCATATAAGAATATGATAAATCTAGGAGATGGAAAAGAAAGAGAAGATTGCAACCAAAAAATGCACCAGCAACCAATGTTTCTCATACCACTAAACACTTGCACCAGCAACCGATGTTGTTCTTTTCTTATATACTTTGAAAAACTTTACTATTACCTACAGTCATAATCAGAAAAGGATCAATGACAGTCGTAAATGCATATGACATCAAACAGTAATGGTGAAAAAACCTTATTGCAAGGTGTTGGTCCAAAAGAGTGATCAATAACATGGCTTTACAAATTCAATGTGCATACTTACAAATCAATCCAGGGAACCATCTGGGTCTAATCTACTCTTTATTGTGTCGAGTATTTCCTCATGGTCAAACTCACACACTTTCCATAAGTTCTTGTTCACAGGTCTACCCTTATATTTGATCAAATGAACGTTGGTGGCCATGACATGGTTCGAATAGTGAAGAATTTCTTGATACGTGTCGAAGTCCTCAAACAACCAAACTGCAAAATTCTTAACTAGATACCTTCGAAGCCATTTTCCAGTAAAAACCACTGAACCTATAGGATATTCTATGTTTTCTCTGTCTATAACTGGGACTCCCATTTCTTTTTACCCTCGATACAACAACACAGGTAATAATCTATACCCTCTTCATTGTCCTCATTTGCAATCACTGCATAAACGTGCCTTGCATTGATATGTTCATCTTGTTAGATTTATTTCTTGAGAAACATAATAAAACTTGTAAGATATATTACCTAGTTCTACTAGGTCTGATACATGATCAAAGTCAATGGATGATTTCATCTTCATGATTTGTAGATTCGTTGGGAGCTGATAAGTGTCAAGTGGGGTTAGACTTCTTACAAACCATTCATCAACCCACTTTGTTGACTCGCAATCATTCCATGATTGAAGTGTACATGCATAACAAAAGCATGCCATCTTCCTTGTATGGATAGTCCATGTACCTGCATTGGAGCTTCTAAAAGAGTGTAGCTTGCTCGATCTTGTTAGTGTACAAAAATCCTCATATTTTGCAATGTTAGTATCATTTACTAAATGAAAAAATCTATGAACTAAAGAATTACCTTCGCTACCTAGACTGATTGAACCATTGCACCACTAGACAATTGATTTTGCATCTATTAACTTTACACTATTTGTGTGTTTGTG
The DNA here is from genome assembly GCA_007115665.2 of Sequoiadendron giganteum. Classification (NCBI taxonomy): domain Eukaryota; kingdom Viridiplantae; phylum Streptophyta; class Pinopsida; order Cupressales; family Cupressaceae; genus Sequoiadendron; species Sequoiadendron giganteum. The sequence continues at coordinate 610,367,613 of CM021107.1, read as the reverse complement.
TACTTTAACTCTTCTCGAGCTAGGGCTCTTTTGATACATGCACCTACTCCATAATGATCCCCCTTTCCAGGCCCAGCCTCTGAGAAGTTCCACATATGCTAAACACCACTAATCCTATGCATCCTTCTCAACCAGTAAAACATTCTGGCGTTCTTGAATTGTGATGTACAATTATCTGACCATATGATATGCTGACTAAATGATATGCCCCTACTAGCTAGATCAACATAGAACATATGAAAGCAACCTTGAACAAAATCTATAGAATGCGTGCGATCATCACTGATGTAAAAGTGATACTCCCTCAATACTTTCCTATTTTCCTCTATACTATAATTTGCATGAATGAATGCTATATGCAAAAATATAGCAACCTGCATGGAGTTGTAGTATTGTGATTGCACCTCATTATGTGGTTGTAGTGTGTAGTTATCAGCAAAGTCGACAACTGAAATGATATGACGAAGTGGAAATGTGTCCTTGCATAACTTGAACTGTGAGTCCAACCATTGTGCTTTGTGTGTATGCCTTGCATAATCATAGACCACCTGATCATGAAAAATGCCCATAAACTGATATGCTGAAATCTTATCACTAACCAATTCACACTTCTTTGCTTCTTTCCCATCTTTTAGACTGTATTCCATTGTCTTATATTTTCCAAATTCCACAATTTTGTCTCCAATTGTGTGTGTACTAGCCATGTGTTGGAAAATTGGAAAATGTTGCATGCCACCACAATGATCACATGTGCCATCCAAACATGATTTTTTGTAAAAAATTTGGCCATCCTCTCTTTCACATAAAATGGAAGACAAAAAATTCCTTGACGATTTAGGTGGAGGCATTATGTTACATTCTTGGAAAACATTGTCAATATGCATATCTACACATATATGTCGATAAGCATCATAATGGTTAGAAAACTCAATGTGAACCCTACAACAAGTAGTGTGTGTGTGATTTATTTTGACATAAAAATGCTTTAGCATTTCAAAATACCTTTGACATATTTTAATTTCAAGAAACTTCTGTACAAAATCAATAAAAAATTGGGTTTGAGTGGTATCCAAATAATGCATTGGATGTGGCTCATGGTTTTTAATACCAATTATCCTTCTTACAACATCTCTTTGATTAGGAGAGATCCTTATGTTATCCTTCCAATAATTCACAATTAAAGATCTCAATCCTTGCGCAATTCTTATGTCTTTTTGTGGCACTCTACCTGAAAATGCCCATAAATCATTACTATTTGGATCCTCCACTCTTTCACGCCTTCCTTTGGCTCTCATTAGAGATGATCTACTTATTTTCAAAGACTTACTTTCCTTTGTAAGGTTCACCTTGTTCCTTGTTTGACTGCTTAACAGTGTTGTTGTCATCACACATCGTGTGGCACAATTATCCTTCGTGCGTGAGGTGGAACCCACGCTCTCGTATGCACTCATCAAGTTATTTACAATGGAATTTTCACTTGATTCATTCAAAAATATTAGCCCAGGAGCCTTCAAGGTGGGCCTAAATTTGAGTTGCCTCATCATTTCAACAAATAGTTGGCATCTTCCACCCTCACTTAGCTTCACAAAAAAAAAATTCCATATCCTTTCTACATATCTTTGACATGTACATTTTGGAATCTTATTAGGCATCCATTTCAAAACATTGGAATCAATATCAATCAAAAATGTAGGTTTTCTATGCAAAACTCTAGGAGGAGTTCTCAAATGTAAATTTGTGTCAATATTGGGAAGGTCAACAACATCAGGGACAGATCGTGTACCTTCAATTGCAGATGCAATTGATGACATACCTTGAGATTGACATGTAATTGATGTTGTACCTCCAACTTGAGATGTCATTTATGGAGTTCCTTCAAATAGAGATGTGTTTGCTGATGTACGTTCAAAACACAATGTTTTTGATGCTGTGTCTTCAATTGGAGATGTGATTTCTGATGTACCTGGAAAAGCACATGTTGTTGTCAATGTCTCTTCAACTGGAGATGGGCATTGAGCTTCACCTATGGTTGATGATGTGCCCCCAACTTCTATATCCATTCCTATCCTTCCATGAAATTTCCTCATTCGTGCCCTTTGTTTGTCCAGTTTGACATCTCTCTTAGATTGCACGGGAATTTGTGGTTGTATGGGTTGCAATTCCTTTGCTTCATGAGCTACATTTTTTTATTCTCTTCTCCTTGCATGTTTAGCTGCACGTTCTTCTGGTGTTAGAGGCTTCGGTCATTTCCTCGACATGACCTTCAATGCTACATGTTCACAAACACGCATAGAACAAAAGTAAGTAATGCATTTTATAAAAATATTGATATCGTTGATTACATTGCATTAAATATGAAACACACCAAAGAATTTTATGAAAGAAAGCAATGAGCTATTTGGAATTATCAAACATGTCTATGCTACACAATATTTTCATACATGATGGAGTTAGATGTTTGTAGGGTTAGATATTAGAGTAGGGATTTTGAGTGTGTTTGAAGAGTTGGAAAAGTACCTAGAGGCTGATGCAGTACATGTAGGGATCCACAATGAACTTGTTCAAAGATTTAGAGGAAGTCCCTTAATAGACTTACACACAACTTGATCACTTAACTTACCAAGAAACACCATTTTTGATGCAAAGAGGGGTGGAAACCATTCAATACAACAAATCAATGAGAATCAATCAGATTCCAAAGGAAACCTAGATGTTCAATTGAAAATCCCAACTTCTACCAAGCTTTCCCTTGTAGCATAGGTAACTCGGTTCAAGGGCCTTTTCACCAATATTTTCCAAAACACTTGACAAAATCAGGGATGATTAAGATGCCCATTTGCAAGTTATAAAACATAGGTAAACCCCAACATCAACTCCTTTGGACCAACATTGACTTACAATAGACCCACCTTGGAAAAGGCTATTCAATTGGCCTAATTTACAAAGAGAGTACCTTTTAAACACTACATCTTCACTCAAAATCCTCAAAAAAAATTATTTTATGTGTCAAAACCTCCAATTTCCTGATTTGTTTCTAGGTCCAAGACCTCTAGACCCCTAATACACCAAACCCTCAATTTCAAGAAAAATACATGGGGTTTTAATGAAACTCCTATCTCCTGGACCTGCCAGACCCATACAAAGCACCAAACACACTTACTAGACCCTGCACATGGTGAATAATACATTACATGGATAGTACTTCTCACATTTTGTGAAAACACCACTTGAAGCCCTAATTTTCACCATGAAAAGACCCTGCTACAGTCCTAAAACATTATCCCAAACACCCAACCTTGACCCCACAACATTCTAAATAGGTTAGGCATGTATTTTAAAATTTATAGGACCCATTCCACAAGTTACAGTAGGCACAAAAAGTGTAATGGGTCGAATTACATAATGAAACCCCCCAATCCAAGAACACTGAGAAAGTAGGTAGCAACAGTAAAAACATTATAAATTTCGCTATACAAAAGGTTAGAACCTCTAAATAGATGAAAATGAAATATAATTCATTAATATACAACATCCAACTAGTTTCATATCATCTTAGAGTTTGTATAGGTCGTACAACAACAAGAAACATGAGAGAAACCAGTAAATTTCTAGAATTTAATAACGTTCTTCTTGGTAAAAATGGGGTTCAAATAAACCAACAACCTCTCCTTCGAGGCATTGAAGGTTATTAAACATATTTTGATTTCATTTCAACTCCCTCGAACTTTTCAACTTTTGCATCTTTTAGTAACTTTTCTGACCACATTTAGCCAAATTGCAAGCTATGACACCACTAAACTCCCTTAGCTCCAAATAAATTATAAAATGGTGTAATTGACCTTACTGAACACAATATACTCAACATTAACTAAAAGCCTAGCATTTGACCATGCTTGAACTAAAGATGAAATTTTTGACAAAATTGAGCTTTCAAGGTGCTCCTACACTAGAGGCCTGGAATGTTGATTTTGAAGTTGTGTCTTTTGACTAGCATTATTGAACTTGAACTTTATAAAGGTTATGATGAGCAATTCACGGATTATAGTTTCTAGTAATATTGAGTTTATTTCATTCTGTTAGGAGTGATTGTTGTATGAATACAATATTTCGAGCAATAGACTTACATATGGTGGGTTTTGTTAAAATCTTCCAGAGGTTTAGAATGGTAGTCTTCTTGAAAAGCATAGCTTGTTATTTATGGATGATCTTTGTTTTGTTTTAGATGTGAATTGGTCAGTTCAACATTGAATTGAGATTTTTGAGATTGAATATTGTTTGAAACTGATCTAATTATGATTGTTGAAGGTTTTGTCTCCCCGCTCTACATCACAAACCTAGGGTATAAATTGTTGCCACCTAAATGAAAACTAGAGACTCTTGTGTTTATTTTTCTCAAAACCAAATTTTTGATTGTCAACAAAGTCATGAAGAATATGGATTCAAATAAGGGTTTGTGATGCTATATCTTATAATTATTCACCATTTCTTTGGAAATGAGGTAACTTAGAAAGACAATAAGCATTCTCATCTATGTCAACTCACTTGAATTTATCTAAGCACATGTGATGAAGCTGAATTTTTTATGGAAAAAAAAAATTAATGGACACTTGCATTAGCATTGATGAAAGCTATTAGGTTTTCCAAATTAGTTGAAAAAAGAATGAAATAGGGTGAATTCCACTAGCCATGCTAGAAATGGACTACTATAAGCAATGCAAATAGAATCCATAAGTAAATTTATATTAAGTAAATGTCATGTTTTTATTTTTTTTGTTCTTCAAACTCATAAAAATTGAATTTTTTTATGCAAATCTCATCTAATTCAATGTTGAATTCTAAGTCCAATTGTTATGATTAATAAAATAATTAAGGAAATTTAGTTTAAATTGTAAAAAAAAAACAAATATACTAAATACAAACATTTCAATTTACCAAAATGAATATATTACCTTAGATAATGTAAAATGATGTAGAAAATTCAAAATGTCTTCTTCTACGTTGTCTACCATGCAGATTGGTGGTAAAAAGGTGATGGATCAAGCATAGATTGGTACAATATGAAGTCAACTGCATAAAAAAAGGTGATTTTGACTCAGATAAAGCGTTGAACCAGAAAAATATAGGAGAATGTGGGCCTGAATCATAGGGTCAAGCCTTATTTTTACCGTTTCAAGGTAAAACCCATTTGGCGCTCTCCAAATTTGGCGAGCGCCAAATACGTTCCTTTGAAAAGAAGAGACTTGAGACACTAGAGCGTGTCTCCTCAATGCCAAAGATGCCCATTCACAAAGCCATCGGCAACACCTTGTGAAGTAAGACCAATAGAATACCAAGTCTCTCCAATGTCACAAGAAAACCAATTGTCATATCGGCAAGAGTCACACCGAACGGAAAACCATCTCCCAGACATGTTCTGTCACTAAGCCTTCACATTGACGTTCAAGTCTGTCGGTGAGACCAACTACCATCGATAGGAGATCATACCGAGTTCATACCTATTGGTGAAAGAAACAGTATCAGCGAGAGGTCTCACTAAATACATACCTAGTCGGCAAGATCATAACCACCACTTAGACTCTTATCGAGCCTACATGTCACCCTGATAACACTAGTCGTTGAGAGTCTCCCCGAAGTTCACAAGGAATCAAATCATCAGCAAGAGTCACACCGAACGCAAAATCATTGCCCAAACATGTTCTATGGCTAAGACTTCACACCGACGTTCAAGTCTATCGGCGAGACCAACTACCATCGGCAGGAGATCATACCGAGTTCATAAGTGTTGGCAAAAGAAATAGTATCAGCGAGAGGTCTCACTGAATACATACCCAATTGGCAAGATCATAACCATCGCTTAGACTCTTATTGAGCCTACATGTCACCCTAATAGCACTAGTCACTAGGAGTCTCCCTAAAGTTCACAAGGAATCAACTCATCGGAAAGAGTCACACTGAATGCAAAACCATCGCCCAGACATGTTATGTCGCTAAGACTTCATACTGGCTATGACTTCACACCGACGTTCAAGTCTATCGGTGAGACCAACTACCATCAGCTGGAGATCATACCGAGTTCATACCTATTGGCGAAAGAAACAGTATGGGCGAGAGGTCTCACCGAATACATACCCAGTTGGTGAGATCATAACCACCGCTTAGACTCTTATCGAGCCTACACGTCACCCCGATAGCACTAGTCATTGAGAGTCTCCCTGAAGTTCACAAGGAATCAACACATCGGCAAGAGGTCTACCAGGGAGGAGTGAGATGGAAAAATTCATAGAGATAGCCTATGTCTCTCCAATGACTTCCGTTGGCAAGATAGTTGCATAGTCACAACGATCAGACTTCTTAAGGAGTTTAGAACAAAAATACTAGTCGGCAAGACAGTCTGAGGGTCTCACTGAATTTGTGAGTGAGTGAGTGAGTGAGAGACTTGAGAGAGGAAGAGGGGGTAGGAGGGAGAGACTTGAGAGAGAGATAGGGAGGGAGGGAGGGAGGGAGTGCGAGAGAGATAAAGGGTAGAGGGTTTAAGGCTTTAGATTTTAAGGGTTAAGGGTAGAGGGGAGAGAGATAGATGGAGTGAGTGAGAGAGAGAGAGACTTGAGAGAGGGAGAGGGGATAGGAGGGAGAGTCTTGAGAGAGAGATAGAGGGTAGAGGGTTTAAGGTTAAGGGTAGAGGGCTAAGGGTAGAGTGGAGAGATATAGGAGTGAGTGAGTGAGTGAGTGAGTGAGAGAGAGAGACTTGAGATACAGAGAGGGGGTAGGAGGGAGAGATGTGAGATAGAGAGAGAGAAAGAGAGAGAGGGAGTGGGAGAGAGATAGAGGGTAGAGGGTTTTAAGGGTTAATAGTAGAGGGGAGAGAGATAAAGAGACTTGAGAGAGGGTAGGAGAGAGAAAGAGAGAGAGAGAGGGTAGGAGAGAGAGAGAGAGAGAGAGATGATGAAATGATATATATGTAGGTAGAGAGAGTTGAGATAGAGATAGAGTAGAGAGGGAAGGAGAGAGGTGAAGGGAGGGAGAATTTAGAGAGAGAAGAAGGAAGGTGGATAGATTGAGAGAGGGAAGGATGGAGAGATGGAGAGAGAGAGAATGAGGTATAGTGGGATAGGTAGGTAGAGAGAAGTATAGAGGTAAGGAGATTTGGAGGGAGAGGTAGGGATGGAGAGAGAGAGAGGTAGGTAGAGAGAGTAAAGGGAGATATAGAGAGCTAGAGAGGGAAGGAGAGACGGATGGAGAGGTAGGGATCGAGGGAGAGATAAGGATTTAGAGAGAGGTGAGAGTGAAATAGAGAGAGAGAGGTAGGTAAGGAGAGGGAGGGGGAGATAAAGGGAAGTAGAGAAGGAAGGAGAGAGGGAAGAAGAGGTAGGGAGGGAGAGAAAGGTGAGATAGAGAGAGAGGAGGGAGGGAGGGATATTTAAGGAGAGAGAGGTGAGATAGAGAGAAAGAAAGTAAAGGGTATGTGCAGGATCATCATAGAATAAATAGGCCCTTAAGTGGCAAAAAATTCAGAAATATCAGAGTTAGGCAACTTGACATAAAAATTTGAACAAGTTATCTATATTATTTGAAAAATATGTAACAATAGAATTTGTAGAAAATTGAATGTAGTTTCTAAATTACTAGTTTTATTTAAAAAAATAAAAATCTATTTGGTAAAAATTTGAAATTTCAATAAAGTAGTACTTAAATTTTAGGGAAAAAATAAGAAGTAGGTGTCTGTCTGACCACCCTAACCACATTAAAATGATAATATTTAAGATATAATTAGAGGACTCATGTCCCGATGTGATGCATATTTTTTTGTAATTTTTTCCAAGTAAATAATTAATTATAATTTTTTTATGACAACTTTTACAAAATATAAAGACTTGTATGTCTGACCACCTTAACTTGGTCAAAACTTCATGAAATTTATTTTTTTATTTTTTAATCTTATAGTATGTAAAGTATAGAATGTGATGCATATTTTGGATTCAAAAAATATGATACCGTTTGAAAGCTATAGATGTTTTTCAATCAGCCTAAAAATCAGGACATTAGTCGTAATTCAATAGAAAATGAATAATAATTATTTATTAAATTCAAATTAAAGCATAATTTATATTAGTGGAAATTTGAGAATCTCCTTTAAAAACCCTTTCCGTTTCATCAATTTTGGTTAAAAAAAAAGTTGTCAGCTACATACCCATCATATTGCCACTTTTTGGCCCATCATGATCTTGCACATACCCTAAATAGGGAAGGGGGAGAGAGAGAGGTGATAGAGATAAGTAGAGGCGTAATGAGGAAGGTAGATAGATTGAGAGAGGTGTTGGTGTAATTAAATGTTTTGTACCTTGTCCTAGGTCATAATTACACCTTAGTTAAGTTTACTTAGGGACCACATAAGAGTTGTTGGAGAATTCCACCTTTGGTGGACTTATCATGTTATCACTCTATCATTGACATAGATTTTTATTCTTGTCACATTATTTTCTCTCTTCTTTGTGCTTTCTATTTAGTCCATAAATCTTGGAATCCATAGCCAATTCTAACATGGTATCAGATCATGTTTGATTCTAAGGTGGGGGTAAGTGCAAGAAGTTGGGTCCACGAAGAGGGGAAGTTTCGGACGAAAAAAAAATTCTCACACAAAACGCATACGCGTTATGTGTCGCATACGCGATCCTAAATCAATAACGCGTACGCGTTACGGTTCGAGTTATGAACCTAAAACGCGTATGCGTTATGAAACGCGTACGCATTCCAAAACACGTACGCGTTCTGAAATGCGTACGCATTTCTAAAGACTATTTATTTTTTTAAATAAGCGACTGTGAAAGTCATTTTCACAGCCGAGTTAGGAGCGCCAGGACAAGACACAGCAAATCGCGTACGTGTTTTGGACGGCTAGAATCTGCAAAATTTTCACTCTCACCTCCTCCAGTTGACACACCTGACCTTAGCGACCTCCAGGTTGGTTGAATTCTACAATATTTTTGCATTATAATTGCTATTTAGTTATTTTTGTTTAGTTTGTTTTAATTTAATATTTAATAGTTTTTAAACTACATTTAATTAACCGAAAACATCAACGAAACAAACAACATAAAATTTTAAATCGAAAACCTAAATTTGACACATTTAGTTTTGAAATTTAAAACCTTAAACTGTAGGTTCTAAAAAACTAATTTACTCAGACCGTTAATCTTTGAACCTAAACCCTAGAAAACGTAAACTAAAATCCTAGAAAACGTAACATAAATTAAAACCCTAGAAAACATAAACTAAAACCTTAGAAAACGTAAACTAAAACCTTAGAAAACATAAAGTAAAACCTTAGAAAACGTAAACTAAAACCTTAGAAAACATAAACTAAAACCCTATAAAACATAAACTTAGAAAACGTAAACTAAAACCCTAGAAAACATAAATTAAAACCCTAGAAAACATAAACTAAAACCTTAGAAAACGTAAACTAAAACCCTAGAAAACATAAACTAAAACCTTAGAAAACATAAACTAAAACCCTAGAAAACATAAACTAAAACCTTAGAAAACGTAAACTAAAACCCTAGAAAACATAAACTAAAACCTTAGAAAACGTAAACTAAAACCCTAGAAAACATAAACTAAAACCCTAGAAAACGTAACGTAAACTAAAACCCTAGAATTTACGTAAACTAAAACCCTAGAAAACGTAACGTAAACTAAAACCCTATTTGTAGGTTAAAATTAGGTTAAATCTAGGGTACAATTAGGGTTTGGCTTAAACTTTAATATATATTGTATAGTTAGATTTCAAAATTACAATTAGGGTTATGATTAGGTTTACTTGTTTAATATTAAAGAATTCAATTACCTGCTTCTAGGGTTAAAATTCATTCTAGGGTTAGGGTTCTAAGATAAATATTCGGGTAAGGGTTGAGGTTAGGGTTTGTATTCAACTAGGTTTAGAGTTAGGGTTATATTTTTATTAGGGTTAGGTTTAGGATTATGAAATTATGAATTAAAATTTAAGATGCAGGTTAGGGTTGGAGTTAGAATTAGCCCCGTCAATTGGTGTAGAGTTCTAGGGTTGGGGTAAAAATTAAATTAAGAGTCTAGGGTTAAATGGTTGTAATTTTGGTGAGAGTTAAACATTCAATCAATATTTAATTAGGTTTATGATTAAAAAGTTTATATGCATTTAGGGTTAGTGTTCAACTAAGGTTATGATACCCGATTTAATTACAATTAGGGTTAGAGTTCAAGTTAGAATACATTAGGGTTCAAGTTATAATTAGGGTCTATGGTTCAAGTTATAATTATCCCGTCTATGGTTCAAGTTAGAATTAGTGTGATAAAAATTCTAATATAAGGCAACATATCCTTAGATGAAATCGTATTTTAAAAAATTCTTCATCTATATATCAATTAAATTTTTTATCTTAAACTTGAAAAATAAATCTATTAGCAATGTCTTTTTGAACTGAATCCCCGTACTTAGGTACCTAAGGTTTTTGATGGTTTCATAAGGATTTAAAAATCATGAATACTAGTGGAACTTTTTAAAACACATAGGGTTTTAGTCTTATTTCTTCAATTTTTGTTTCTCACAATCTTAGTTTTGAAAGAGTTTATTTACAAACTTATATAACAATGGGGTCTTTAGGTGTGATCAACAAAGTTTATTTTTAGTAGAGATAATTGTGAGGTATCACAAGACAATGCGTTTCCCACAATTTGTTATAACAACCATAGGTCCTTTTAGTCATAACATATTGAATTTTCATTTCCTTCACTCTTGATTCAACATAATCTAGGTCAATTGTTACCATTTTGTCAAAGGGGACCGTCCTAGAACATCAACTTATAAATTTTCCTTCATTATTATTACTCAAAATTTTAAAAAATCAAGAAATTAAAATGTATAACTCTAAATTCTATAATTGATGAAGGATTGGTTTGCAAACTTTCTTGGATTTGACCCTACTGAATTGGTAGTTTGGATTCCTTATTTTTTTGCATAATTATTACTTTTAATCACTATAATTTTAATTTATTTGCATCCTTTATGTTTCATGTAGTATACTATTGTTTAATAATTTATTATTAAAATAATATTCAATTCTCATACCTTTTATGTCTCTCATATGAACAATAGTTTGTGCTCTATGGTAACTCCTATTATCATTTCCCCTTTTCAAATGTACCATGATTCCTATGTTTCTATTATTATATGTTTAAATGTATCCTTATAACCAAATTTTTTAATTTCTATCTATCTTAATGGACCTTATTACATTATTCTAATATACGTAGACACTAAACCCTACATTCTAAAATATGAACACAAAACCTTACCCAAAACTCAAATTGTAAACCACAAATTTGAAATTTTCAAAACTTGTACAAACTTAAATTATAAACTTTAATGTGTACATGCTATGGATTTTTAATGAACATTATTGATTTTTTAATGATAAATCGAATGGTCTTCAAATGAATTGCATTTTGGATTTGTGCCCGTTCAATGTGATTTTTAAATAGTTCTTTCAAATTGTCTGCATTATTTAATTAGTTTGTTGATATATATTTTTTAATTGTTTAACATGTGCAGTTGCCATTTGGTTGTACATTCACATGGATCCACTACTTAGCGTTGAGGATTTTATGCCTGAACCACATATTCCTATAGATCCAATAGATCCTAACCCACCACCACCAGAAAACCCCATTCCTCCTAACCCACCACCACCAGAAAACCCCATTCCTCCAAACCCTCCACCTCCTAACCCCCCACCCCCTATAGTAGACCAGGATCAGTTGAGAGAGAGCATTAGGGAAAATCTTACAGTCATTCAAGAAAATATAGATCTGATTAAAAATGAGCCTAGAATTCCCCCCCATCTCTCACGGTTTGCATCTACGATGCAAATTATTGTCGATTTTGTTCGATCTATTGATGCAGACCTAGATAGGTTCCATCAATGGAGAGACGAGAGGAGACAATTCTATGTAGATGGATTGTCTTATAAAGAAATTAATGACCTTAAAATTACTAAAGAAGCCATGTGCCAGTATTTTTTTAACCCTCAAACTAGCCAACCAATTCCACCCACCAAAAAAGGAATTTCAATTTTATGGTGGATGGTGTTTGATACTCCACCACATGGCAATTCTGAGGTGCCCCTATACTTTTTGAGAAAGTTATGGGCAGAGTTTGAGTTGGGTTTAAAACCCAACTATTTTGATATGAGGTCATTTCAGGGAGCTGGGCGTGGCATGCCCCAACATAGATTGGGAGCACGTGTTGATCCTCAACAACGTGCTCCAATTGCTCCTATTGTTCCTCCTGCTTCTCCTGGTGTTCCTACTGCATTTCAGCAGCAAACCATGCTATCGACATTAGGAGCATTGAGTTCACTTTCAGGACATCTCACTCATCAGACTTCACACGCGGCGGCTGAAGTGGTCAATAGAGAGCATGGAGGCTCTAGAAATAGGAATACTCAAGCATCCACTTCAGGTGACCCACCTGCGTCTGAGACAGAGTCATTTATGGATTTACTATATTTTGAGCATCATCTTACACAGGTATGTTCATCTTTTGAACTTAATATATATTTTTTTGGAATGTGCAAAATTCATGTTTAAATAATAACATCAAATTATATATATAATACAATATTAATTCAATAAGTGTTTGGTGTAGACGCATGATTAGACAATGCTTGAAACTCAAAATGATCATGTCTATATGTCGAGTGTTGTAGATATGGGCTCACCTTTTGGTCAGGTACTTAAACCAATATATATATATATATATATATATCTAATTTATTTTGAATGTTTACACATGATGTGTGATTGATATATATTATATCTAGATGCAGGGAGGTCAGATGAGCATGCCTAGTACTGACCAAGCACAAGTTGTGGTGAGCACTCCTAAGTCATCATCAACTCAGGTGCATTCTTTCAAAAAGTTTGTTAAGTTTGAATTAAATACACATCATAGATCTAATTTAATTTTTACATTTACATACACATGCGTGAATGATCTATACAAATTTTTGTACATATATATGCAGGCATTTCATGAGACACCCATTATAGGTGCACCTGAGACATCGTCAGCATTTATGCATGGGCAATCTTAGGTGTGTGATCTTGAGGTCATATCATTCAAGGTTGTAAACTTTACTAAATATCCTAAACAATTTTTACGGATCTTTTAAATATATATATATATATATATATATATATATATATATATATTCGAGGTTTTAACATATTGATTGCTTTATATGAATATGCAGGATATAGTAGATCAGGCATTTGAATCTTCTCAAGTGACAGTTATGCTACCCATTGAACAAAATGTTCCAGTAGATCCACATGATCATATGGTAAATTATTCATGTCTTAAAAATCATTTTTATTGTATTTACTAGATATTTAATTAATTTATTTATTTTTATCCAAAAGTTTATATTTTGTCAGGTTTAAATATGTTTAATTATATCAAAATTTATAAATAAATTTAAATCTAATTTCAAGTTACTTGTACTCTTTTACAGCATGATGTAGGTACATCTAATCGACCTGGAACAAAGAGGAGACTTGATTTGACTGATCAGCCTGATAGTTAAATGGTTTTAAATTTTTAGACCAGACATCTCTAGTTTTATTTAAACTTTTATGTGTTGGACTTGACATATACATATTTTTGTTTATTTATATCAGATGACTTTAATGTGATGATTATATATATGCAGTCAATTATGATCATGTTATGTTCATTTTGATGATTATATGCACTCATATGTATATGTAGATCTAGATATTTTATCTAATTTTCAAGTAATACATGCACTAGATATAAATTCTTATCTCTACAATCAAATTTCATAAATATATAATTTATCACATGGTTAAAGGTGATAAATTTAAATATTCCTTAAATAGTTTAGATTATATTCATAATAAATTAAGAGCTCGCGTAATTTTAACTATTTACCAATTCTAGAAAATATTTGAACAATTATATGAAATGTATAATCTATAAAATTGGAATGAGATTTTTAAAATGCTACTAATAAGTTAATTGAAAATCATACAACTATACAACATGATGAAACATATATGTGTGCACATGTATATCCAATTATTTAGCTTATCAATTTTTACGTGAAGACCAAAAATTGATATTTACATAGTCTCTTGATAAAATAATTTTTCAGTGACAATCGCATGGTAGACCGACTTGATGAGAACCTGCAAAAATAATTAATGTAAACTGTAAGTAGTTCTATAATTTTTTTGATTCATTTAAGTAAATATATAGTAAAAGTTACAAAATTGGATCTTATAAATTTCATAAAAATTCAAATGATGTTTTCCATAGGATGGATGAATGGGATGCATGTCATGAACCCTAAGGTATGGCTTAATGGGTCCTATGAGAATGGCTTAAGGGGAATTATGCGAGTGACTTAAGGGATGCAAGATTGTGGAATAAGGGTACATGTAAGAGGATATGACTTAAGGGTCCTAAACCCTTAACCCTTAACCCTAAACCCTAAACCCTTAACCATGTAAGAGGATATGACTTAAGGGTCCTAAACCCTAAACCCTAAATGTTAAACCATTAATCCATATAAATTTGTTATTCTAAGCATCACATGAACCCTAGAAACCCTAAACCACATGACCTAAATCCTAGGATATTAACCCTAAACCATTAATCCATATAAATTTGTTATTCTAAGCATCACATGAACCCTAGAAACCCTAAACCCTAAACCACGTGACCTAAATCCTAGGAGATCAACCCTAAACCATTAATCCATATAAATTTGTTATTCTAAGCATCACATGAACCCTAGAAACCCTAAACCCTAAACCACATGACCTAAATCCTAGGAGATCAACCCTAAACCATTAATCCATATAAATTTGTTATTCTAAGCATCTCATGAACCCTAGAAACCCTAAACTCTAAACTATGTGACCTAAGAGGATGGCTTAAGGGGATGTCTTAAGGGGTGTTGAGAGAGTGACTTAAGGGGATGCAAGAGGATGGATTAACGATAGATATACAAGGATATGGATTAAGGGGTCCTAATAGAATGAATTAAGGGGAATTAATAGAGAGACTTAAAGGGGATGCAAGCGGATGGATTAATGGCACATACGAGGATGGCTTAAGGGGATAAGAAATAAATTATAAACTTTTTATAAAATGACAATGAGTTAAATTTAGTTTTATATTTATACTCTCAACTAAATGTATCTACAACTATATATAGTTACCTGTCTGTAGATTTGAATTCCATTGTAATAAGAGTGCATCTCCTCTCTTTTTTGTATCAAGGGAGACCTGAAACAAAAAATGATATAAAACTTTAATAAGGAAATGAATTTAAAGACAAATATATATATCAATTAAATATATACATATAACTAGATATACTTACCAATATTTATTTACTCTATTGTACCATCCACATCCTCTCTTTTTTGTAATGCATCTATGATTGTCTCATGATCATCCATTGAAAGTGTCCATAAAACTTTATTAGCAGGCCTCCCGTGATATCTAACTAGTTTTATATTGGTTGCCAAAATCAAATGTGAATAATGTATAATCTTCTTGTGTCTTTCATAATCTTCAAATGTAGGCAAGCCATTCTTTCTTATCAAATATTTTTGAAGCTAGGTGCCAACAACAACGACTGAACTAGTTGGATACTCAAAGTTATCATCATCCACTCTAGGATGTACCAACTTATATTTTCTCTCAACACATCTAGCCAACCAGTACTCTGTCTCCTCTTCATTCCCCTCAGGTGCAACAATAGCATACACATGTCCTACAAAAATAGATAAAAAATTCAATAAAGAGCACGACTTATATTTAATTCATGTATATAAACATGCATACATATAAAATTCATCTCAATAAATAATGTACCTTCTTGTACAAGATCAGAAACATGGTCATAATCATCTGATGCGAATGCTTGATTATCTTCAATTATTGTTCCATGTTGAACATGTGTCGATGTAGGTGTTAAGGCTCTTTGTTGCCATTGTTCAACCCATTCCATATTTTCACAAGCCTCCCAATCACCTGCAATACAAAATTGACAAAAGCATGCCAACTCCCTTGTCCATATTGTCCATGTGTTTGCATTCGAACTCTTAAATGAATGCCATTTTGCAGATCCATTAATTGTTTCACAATCTTGTCGAGAACAAATATCATTTTCTTCAACTAACCAAAAGAAGCGGTGAATTATTGAGCTCTCACTTACTCTTGTAGATAATTTGGTATTGCACCAATCTACAATTGCATGTGCATCTCTAAATTTTGCAGCATCCTCAAATTTTAGTTGCTCTCTAGCAAGAGCTCTTTTCACACATGCACCTGCTCCATCGTGTTCTCCCTTACCATGACCGGCTTCAAAAAAACTCCATATGTGCTGGATATTATTTTCCTTATGAACTCTACATAACCAATAAAACATCCTAGCATTTTTGAATTGACCCGTGCAATTATCTGACCATATGAGATGTTCTAGCAATTGAATTCCTCTTTCTTTTAAATTTTTGTAAAATATATCAAAACAATATTGAACAAACTCAGATGAATGTAATCGATTATCACTTACATAAAAATGGTACTCTCTCAAAAAATTTCTATTATCTTCTCTACTATCATCTGCATGTCTATAAATAATATGAACAAAAATAGATACTTGCACTGAATTATAATACTGTGATTGAATTTCTTCTTGTGGAGCAAGAGTATAATTTTCAGCAAAATCAACAACCGACAATATAGTTCCAATTGGGAATGTGTTTTTACATAAACGAAATTGATTATCAAGCCAATGAGCATACTGAGAGTGTTGAACATATTTAGGTACAATCTTATCTTTAAATTCTTTAATAAATGCATGCACAGTATTTTTTTCCATAATTAGCTCACAACGTTTTCCAGTTTTTCCATCTTTTAAAGAATACTCAACATTTTTGAATCTTTTTACATCTACTAATTGTTGTCCAAATTCATTTAAACTACTTTCATGCATACATTCACCTAATAATGAAAAGTTAGCACATCTATCACATTCTCTAGAAATACATGATTTTAAATAAAATAAGTTTCCGTTAGAGGGTTCGCAAAACAAACCTGATATAAAATCTTTGATTCTTTCAGGTGGCATATTAATACCACAAATGTCCTGCATAATTTGGTTAACATGCAAAGTGCATCGTATATATCGAAAACTATCATAATAATAACGAAATTGTACATGAGTCTTACAACAACAAGAAATTTGTTGCTTATTAATTCTAACATACCAAGGTTTACACTTTTCGAATGATCTTTGACTTCTTTTAATATTCAATGGTAAGATTGAAGCATCTAAATTTTTTTTATATAATTCAGTTTGAGTCATATCTAAGAGATACTTTGGATGAGGTACATGAATTTTGGAACCCACCCTTAATATTAAGACATCTCTAATGTTAGGTGATACTCTTGTATTATCATGCCAAAATTTATTGATTAAAGATTTAATTTCATTAGTTAATTTCATGTCTGATCTTGGGAGTCTACCACTAAAACTCCAACATTGATTAATTGGATCATTTTCAATATTTTCTCTTCTTTTAGCAGCTCTAATCAAAGTTTTGGGATTTACTTTTATACATTTACTAATCCTACTTAACATTCTTTTATTTGAAGTTGCTTTATCAACTAAAGCAGTTGTTATTGCACGACGAGCCGCATTTTTATCTTTGGATCGACTTTTCTTACCTATAAAATCAATAGCATTAGCAACACTAGAAATGACTTGTTCTACTGAATCATCTTTCTTTTTTGGTTTTACAAAAATACCTAATTTTTTCATCACTTTTCTCATTTTCCACATTCTCATCAATTGCACCATGAGTTGACATTGGAATCCTAATTTCTTTCTATAAAAAAACATTTTATATATTTTATTTCCATAAGTTCTAATTTGTCTCCAAGAAACTTTACCACGAAGGTTATCTAACACATCTTTTTCAATTGTAAAAAAAATATTTTCATCTTCATCCATACAAGGGGTTTCATTTTCATTCACACAAGGGGTTCCATTTTCATTTTCAAAAGTAAAAAAGATTTCATTCTCATTTTCATCAATACGAGGGATTTGATTACCATTTGTATTCTCATAAGATATATTTTCATAATTTTTTTGTTTTTGCATTCTTTCAACCCTATAATTATTGATATCATCAATGGTGTATCCAGCTTCATCTACACAAGCAAAATCAATATTATTAAGACTTGGGTTTGAAAGAATACCTAGAGAGATTGTTTGAATAGGTGCATTTTCCATATCATTGGGAGGTGGATTTGAAGACATACCCGAAGTTGTTTGCATATGTACTGTTTCCATATCATTCAAAGTTGTAGTTGAAGACATAGTTGACTTTCTCTCCATAATTGTATTTTCTTCTATATTCACCATCTCCACATTTGCATCATCTATATTCATTTCATCATTCATGACTTTCTCTTCAACATTCATTGAAGTAGATGCTTCCAAATTTTTCATTTGACGAATTCTTTCTCTTCTATCTTTTTGTCTTTTTGCCTCCATATCTTTATTTGCTTGAATTTCTTCGGGTGTCATTGACATTCTACACTTTTTTCTTTGTCTTTGTTTTGATCCCATGGTTACAAAACCCTTTTTGATGAAAAAACAAATGATTTACTTGTAACCAATTTTCAAATTTTTATCTCCTTCAAATATTCAAATAACACTTTGTACTATGAAGATCCTTTCTTCTTTGAACTTTGAAGTACACAAAAATATCATGAATACATCCAAAAATTTTTTTTTGAATCTTCTTGTACTTGATTCCACTTCAAAAAATTCAACCTGCACTTGACTTTTCAACCAATTTGCAATAGAATATGCCCTGCACAAGACAAATTTGTAATAAAAAATGCAGAAAATCGAACTTGTGGGTCGTACTGCAGAAAAAGAATGTTGCAGGAAAACCATACTCTATCAGAAAATGTCAAATCAAGATAAACGGATATATTAGAAACGCGTACGCATTATGAAACGCATACGCGTTCTTAAAAAGGAACGCGTACGCATTTTTAAAAAGAAACGCGTACGTGTTATTTTTTTACCTGTTGGGTAAAGGTAACGCGTACACATTATGAAATGCGTACGCGTTTTGTTTCAATAAAGCGTATGCGTTTCATAACGTGTATGCGTTATTAAAAGATTTGTTTCCCAACCCACCTGGAGACTTGGTTTTAGGTTCGGGAAAGCTTTGGCAATCCGAGCCTTAGCCTTTGACCTGCAACTAAAAAACTAAGGCAGATTGAAGAAGAATGTTCAACTTTGACAATATGGTTGATGAATTTTTTTTCTGAATCAATCTATAAATTTAAAACCCATTACAGAACATAATGTCTAGTTTTTATATATATAATTTTTATTAAGATTGGATTATATTTTCTATTTTTTAATTAATTTCAAAGCAAACTAGTCATTAAACTTGAAATATCAGACTTTTTTTGCTTTTTAATAACCTTTTTTTGGTTAAAGGTTTTAGAAAAAAAATTATATGACATCAATCTTTAGACAATTCTTTACACAATGAAAAAAAAAAATTCAAAAAAAGTTTAGTTTAGGTCAAATTATGCTGTCCGTACACGTTGATTTTTAAAAACAACAATTAAGGCCAATAAAAATTAAATAATAAAAAAAATATTCAACAAAAAATTACAAAAAAAATTCCTCATCAATCTTCATGTTGTTAGCTCTCTTTCCCCAAAAGGAATTAGTAAAATACTTTTATTTGATTCAAAAAGTGTTGTCCGTACACGTGCATGGTATGGTAAAAAAACAGGGACTTTTAAAAAGTGGTTTTTATAGATCTTTATCAAAATTTAGTTTCTACAATCTGGGTATTTGAATAATTTACATATTTATAAACTAGATTCAAATCTCTAAATTTCATATTACTGACTTTTTTAAAAATTCATTGTGTAAGTGCCTCAAATTTGCAGTTCAAGTGTGACAAATTCTGAAAAACAGCAAAAACACTTCCACTTTTTGAGCTTTTTGTGGACCCAACTTCTTGCATCAGCCCGTGGTATCAGAGCAAGTTGGGTGCCATTGGAGAGTCTATTTCTGAAGAGAGATACCAGATTTGGGGAGGTTCCATTTTTGGCTCTTTATTGCAGGTTTATATCGGAGCTTGCTAGAGCAAATTTGATCTCACCATTGCATTCGGAAGGTTCGAGAAAGTCGATTTTGCTTTTTGTTTCGTCCAAATTGAACATACGAGGCCAAATCTAAGAGGGTTTGAAGCTGCATTGTGGTTGCCAGATCCAGAAGGTAGTTGCATTTTTGGAACATTTTGGGTCAAATCCGACCCTACCATCGCGTCCAGAAGGGCCAAAAACCCTAAGATTGATTGTCCAATCGTCCAAATCGGAGCAAGTAATTTGGTGAGGCAAAAATTTTCTGCCCGAAAAACTGTACGACCCTCCAGGCATCATTATTGCGATAGTACGATTTTATTTTGGAAAAAATTCAAAAATTTTTTATAAAAAAATATTGATTTGGAAAAAATTTATTTTGAAAAATCATTTTAAAAAAAAATAATCAAAAAGGAAAAGCCTGCGGCAGGTTGTGCAGCCTGCACAGACTTGCCACAGACATACCAGGCGGGTACAGAAGCCGCCACTTGGTGGTGTCTCATTCGCCCCCCACAAGCCCCCACCACCGGTCCCGGCCGACGACCAGTCAACCCACTGGCAGCCATTTACCGGCACAGTCAACAAAAGATTCCGGTGGAGAGAATATTCTGGCTCCCTAAAAACTTTTCCGGCGATAGCGACGACATCGGTGATGGTCAAACGGCCATCAAATTTAACATTATGTCTTGCTGACGTTAGCACTGCATCAGCACTTTATTGAAATTTCATGACCCCTCACCATTGGAGTTTTTGATTTTGCAGTCCAACTTTGAAGCTCCATATCTTGCTCATTTTGGCTCTTTTTTTTGAGCAATTTTTTTTTATTTAGGCTAATTTTTTGTGCTCTTCATAGTGGTGCTATCAGTTTTTGGTTTTGGCTTCTAGTTTTTCCAAAAATTGCAGATTCTCACAGGTGTTGCTACTTCGTCCTCTTTTTGGGCACTTCGGGAGCTCATAACTTGCTCCTATGGTAGCATTTTTGAGTGGCATTTTTTTTGAAGGTGCATAATTTTTCATTTACTTCTTAGTGGTATGATCAGATTGATCTCATTTTATACCAAAAATTGTACTTGAATCTGTGGCCTATTTTGGCATCTGCTTGTACCAAAATCAAAGTCCACTTTGCTATTTTTGGTAGTGGCAATTGTAAACACACTAACTATAAAGTGCCAAGCTCATATATTGCTCGGGGGGTTCTTTGATTGAGTGAATTTGGGGGGGATTCTTCTTGTGGTTGTGGTTGCATTCCTCTTGATTTGTGTTCTTGTTTCATCATGGAGCCATCTACAATTCCACTTCTAACACCTTACAAATATCCTAAATGGAAATCAGAAATGAACAAATTGCTAAGAGTAAAAAGATTGTATAGGATAGTTCATGGGCTTGATGGTGAACCAAAAGATGATGAACCTAAAAAGAATAAGTGGTTGAATAGTTGTGAAGAAGCCATTGGCTATTTGTGCTTGTATGTCTCTCCTGAGTTATTGTTTCACATTGAGCACTTGGATACACCTATGGATATGTGGACTACATTGTCAAACTTATTTGGGAAAACAAATGAAATTCAAGGACATTTGTTGGAGAATGAATTAATCAGTCTCAATCCATGTAATTTTGACAACATACAAGACTTCATCACCAAATTCAAGTCACTAAGAACACAATTGAAGGATTGTAAAATTGAGAAAATAGATACACAATTGATCTTAAGTTTTCTTTCAAAGCTAGGCCCTGAATATTTAGTGTTTGTGTCTACTTTCTATGCTACAAAGAATGTCTTTGGGAGTGAGTTTAAGATGCCTTCCTTTGAAGATTTTGCTATGCAACTCACTAGGGAGCAAGATAAGCTTATTCAAATGGGTACTTTGAAGTCTTCCAAATCACATGCCTTAGTTGTAAAAGATGAGAAGTCTTCAAGTGGCAAAGAAAAGAAAAAGAACAAGCCTAAGAAGAACACACAATCCACATCTAATTCCATAGAAGAACATAAAGGTTCATATTGAAAAGAGAAATCATTTAAGAAGGAGGGACATTTTTGTGCATATTGCAAGAAGGATGGACATGAAGAACACTATTATTATAAGAAGGACATTGATGAGTTGAAGGATCTTCTCAAAAAGAATCAAATTGATTTGCCTTCTAGAATGTCTGAATCTTCTTCTCCTTCTTCTTCAAAATAGTCTAAGGGTAAAGTTCATTTGGCATCTCCATCAGGAAATAAAGGTCAAGCTCTTTGTGCTTATTCAAGTCCAGGATCAGGTAGATGGCTTCTAGATTCAGGAGCATCACATCATAGGGCATCTTCGCAGTCTATATTCTCTTCATTTCAGCCTTGTTCTATGTCTCCTATCTTGATGGGAAACAATACATACATGATTGTAATAGGGAAGGGATCTATTAGTTTTGGGGACAACACTTTTCAGGATGTCTTGTGTGTTCCTCATTTGATGAACAATCTTCTTTCCATATATCAGATTACACATGGTAGAGATGGGAGAACTGTGGAGTTCACACCTGATTCAGTCATCATTCGAGATTTGGAGAGTAGAGAGATCATTGCTACTGGGGTGGTTGATCATTCATCTCGGTTGTATACCTTTGCAGATTTTGCTTCTGATGGTGACATTATTCCTTCGGCTATTCATCACACTTCTAGTGTGAACCATGATTCAGATGAGACATTTGGCTACTTGAACTTGGGAGTTCTCACATCAGAACCGGTACTTGACCCATGCATTTCATCTCCTCCATCTACTATTGCAGTTGATGATGCTTGTGATTCCACAGTTTGGGTTCCTTGTGATTCAGTGTAGCAGGAAATTAATTGTCTTCCAGATATGGCTACTTTGGATGACTTCTTGACAGGTATTTTAGACTTGTTTATGGAGTCTCATATTGCAGATTTGGGGGACATCATCGATGACATTCATCTTCTCTTTGATGAAGCTGCTCCTTCTTCAATTGTTGTGAGGGAACACTCTGACCCTCTTGTTCATTCTCTACATGATCATTCTTTGCAGTTTGACATGAGAGTGGATACTTTTCGACAACATTTGGAGGAGGCTTCTTTGTCTTTAGAGGGGATATCTTTCTCTTTGGATCATGTTCTACATTCTTCTCTACTAGATGTTGGATTGTACTCTTCAGCAGTATGGCCTAAAACACCTATTTGGAGTGTGTCAGCTTTCGGCATCGACATGGAGACACTTGAGCATGCTTCAAAGACATCATACATCCTGCATACATCCTTGGTTTTGTTTCTTCCTAAGGGGAGGAACGTTGTTCGGTGAGATTGGATCATCTTCAGCATTCAATTTCGAGCTTCTACCATCATTGCAGGAGACTCAACATTGAGGGGGGGCTGCCTTGTCTCTCTTCTACTTCTCTCTTATGGGGGGGTCTTTTTCCTCGCATGGGGTTTTTACCTTCTCATGCATCATTGAGAGCATTTCTATTATTATATTTCATCTCTCTTTTGGGGAGGAGTTTTGTCCCACTGGGTTTTCTCCTTTTCTCCATTTGTGAGAGATTGCATTGCATTTGTACATGGGTGCCTAACATGCCCTAGTTGCCAGGACCCATCTTGCATTGTTTGCATTTGTACATGGGTGCCTAACATGGCCTAGTTGCTAGGACCCATCTTGCATTGTTTGCATTTGTGTACATTCTCCCTAAGTTGCACTTAAGGGGGGCTGTTGGTGTAATTAAATGTTTTGTACCTTGTCCTAGGTCATAATTACACCTTAGTTAAGTTTACTTAGGGACCACATAAGAGTTGTTGGAGAATTTCCACCTTTGGTGGACTTATCATGTTATTACTCTATCACCTCCACCTTTCATGGACATATCATGTGATTAGGGTTCCACCTTTTGTGGTAGATCCACTATTTGTGGTGGTTATCACATTATCACCTTTCCACTTTAGGTGGAGTGATAGCTTTTCATTGTTGTCTCATGTCATAAGATTATGACACTTGTCATAATCTTATGCACTCCTATGTTCTCACCTTGGCTATATAACCAAGGGGTCTCTCATTGTAAAATAAATCATATTGAAGCATTCCATTATCATTGACATAGAATATAGTTTATTCTTGTCACATTATTTTCTCTCTTCTTTGTGCTTTCTATTTGGTCCATAGATCTTGGCATCCATAGCCAATTCTAACATGGTATCAGATCATGTTTGATTCTAACAAGAGGGAAAGAGAGATGGAGAGAAAAAGAGGTATATAGGGGTAGGCTAGACAGAGAGATGTAGAGTGAATTTTGGTGGAAGAGAGAGAGGAGGGAGGGATAGGTAAATATGGATAGTTGAGATAGATAGAAGGAGAGTATATAGGTAGAGAGAGGGAAAAGAGAGATAGAAAGAGAGGGAGGGAGAGAGGAGAGATAGAAAGAGGGGGGGGAGGGAGAGATAGAGAGAGTAGAGAGGGAGGAGAGAGATAGAGAGAGGTGATAGAGAGAGAATTAGAGAGGGAAAGAAGGTGGAGATATTGAGAGAGAGGAGGCAAGGAGGGAGAGAGAAATAGGTATAGAGGGACAACTAGGTAGAGAGAAGTAGATATGAATGGAGAGATATAGGGAGAGGTAGGGATGGAGAGAGAGGCAAGACAAAAATAGAGAGAGGTCTAGGTAGATAGAGGGAGGAGGAGATAAAGAGAAGTATAGAGGGAAGGAGAGAGGGAGGAAGAGGTAGGAATGGAGCGAGAGAGGTGAGAGAGATAAGAGAGAGGAGGGAGGGATCTGTAGGGAGAGAGGGGTGAGATAGAGACAAATAGAGTAGAGAGGGAAGGGTAAAGAGAGAAGTCAGATAGGTGATAGAGATGTCTGATGGAGCTTAAAAGTAGAGAGATAAGGAGGAAGGTGGAGAGATTGAGAGGGAAGGAATGGGGAGAGAGAAAGATGTATAGAGGGATAGGTTAGATAGCAAGAAGTAGAGAGCGAAGGTGGGTGAAAGGAAGAGAGAGGGAGAGCAAGAGGGGGAGAAAGAGAGGTGAGATAGAGAGAAGTAGAAAGGGAAGGAGAGAGAGAGAGATATAGAGAGAAAATTAGAGAGGGAGGGAGGGAAGGAGAGAGAAGTGAGATAGAGAGAACTAGAGAGGGAAGAAGAGAGAGAGAATGGCAAGATAGAGAGTAGAGAGCGGAGGAGAGAGCGAGGGAAGCAAAGAGAGAGGGAAAGAGGGGAGAGGGAGGGAGGGATAGGTAGGTATAGAGAGTAGAGATAGATGTATAGAGATAAAAGGAGAGGGATGAGAGAGATAGAGGGAGTGAGTGAGTGAGTGAGAGACCTAAGAGAGAGAGAGGGGGTAGGAGGGAGAGTTTTGAGAGAGAGGGGATGAGGAGAGTCTATATATCTCCCCTCTCTCTCTCTCTCTCTCTAATTCTCTCCCTCCTCTCCTCTATCTCTATCCCCTCTACCCTTAACCCTTAACCCTAAACCCTTAACCCTTAAAACTTGAACCCTCTACCCTCTACCCTTAACCATCACACCCTATTTCTCTTTCCCAAGTCTCTCTCTCCTACCACCTCTCCCTCTCTTAGGTCTCTCTCACTCTCTCACTCACTCCTTCTATCTTTCTCCCCTCTACCCTTAATGCTTAATTGTTTATCCTTAACCCTTAAAACATAAACCATTAAACCCTTTTGCCCTCTACCCTTAACCCTTAACCCAAAAGCCTTAACCCTTAAACCCTAAACCCTCTGCCTATGCCTTAACCCTCCCTCCCTCTGTCTCTCTCCAACTCCCTCCATTCCTCTCACTCTCTCAACCCTCTCCCTCCTACCCCCTCTCTCCCTATCCCTCTCTTAGGTCTTTTTCTCAGTCACTCCCTCTATCTCTCTCTCCTCTACCCTTAAGCCTAAACCCTAAGCCCTCAACCCTCAACCCTTAACCCTTAAACCCTAATCCCTCAACCCTTATACCCTCTTAATCCCTCAACCCTCAACCCTTAAACCCTAATCCTTCAACCCCAATACCCTCTTAATTCATCAACCCTCAACCCTTAACCCTTAAACCCTAATCCCTCAACCCCCATACCCTCTTAATCCCTCAACCCTCAACACTTAAACCCTAATCCCTCAACCCCTATACCCTCTTAATCCCTCAATGCTCAACCCTTAAAACCTAATCCATCAACCCCTATACCCTCTTAATCCCTCAACTCTCAACCCTCAACCCTTAAACCCTAGTCCCTCAACCCCTATACCCTCTTAATCCCTCAACCCCTATACCCTCTTAATCCCTCAACCCTCAACCCTTAACCCTTAACCCTTAAACCCTAATCCCTCAATCCCTATACCCTTTTAATCCCTCAACCCTCAACCCTTAAATCCTAATCGCCCAACCCCCATACCATTTTAATCCCTCAACCCCGATACCCTCTTAGGGAGAAACCTAAGAGAGAGGGAGAGGGAGACACCCAAGAGAGAAGGAGAGGGAGACAAAGTGGGAGAGAGGGGGATGGAAGGAAATACCTAAGAGAGTAGGAGAGAGAGGGGGTTAGAGATAGAGGGATGGGAGAGATATAAGGAGTGAGAGAGAGAGACTTGAGAGATGGAGAGGGGGTGCGAGGGAGAGGGAGTACTCAAGGTAGAGGGATTCAAGAGAGATGGAGGGGGTGGGGTGAAATACATGAGATAGAGGGAGAGAGAGAGTGGGAGGGGGTGGGAGTGAGATATCTGAGAGAGAGAGAGGGAGAGAGATAAAGGGAGTGAGAGAGAGAGAGAGGATGTGGGAGAGAGATAGAGGGAGTGAGTGAGAGAGACAAAGAGAGGCCTGAAAGAGGGAGAGGAGGTAGAAGGGAGAGTGGGTGGAAGGGACAGACTTGAGAGAGAGAGAGAGCAGAGAGAGAGGACTTGAGAGAGAGGGAGAGGTGGTGGGAGGGAGATACTTGAGAGAGATGGAGAGGTAGACAAAATAGATAGAGGGAGTGAGATAGGGAGAGTGGAAGAGATAGAGGTGATCTGAGAGGGAGAGGGGGTAGGAGGGGGAGACTGAAGACAAAGAGAGAGAGGGAGAGGGGGTAGGACAAAGATACTTGAGAGAGAGAGAGGGAGAGGGGGTGGGAGGGAGAGACCTGAGAGACGGGGAGAGAGACAGAGTGGGAGAGAGAGGGATTCTATGTGTGTGTGAGAGAGAGAGGGGGGGATGGAGATGCCCGAGAGAGAGTGAGAGAGAGAGGGAGAGAGATAGAGTGAGTGAGAGAGAGGGAATGGGAGAGAGATAGAGGGAGTGAGTGAGTGATAGACCTAAGATAGGGAGTGGGGGTAGGAGGGAGAGACTTAAGAGAGAGACAAAGAGAGAAAGATAACAACTTAAGAGAGGGAGATGGAGTGAGAGATAAAAAGACCAAAGAGGGAGAGAGAGAGAGGGAGAGTGAGAAAGGGGGTTGGAGTAAGAAATATTTATTTAGGTACCTATGTGGGAGGGAAAGAGACCTGAGAGAGGGGATTGGACTGAGAGAGTACTCTAGGTTGCATGGGAGGGAGTGAGACCTGAGAGATAGAGACTTTAGAGGGATAAAGAGTTATCCAGTTACGGTAATGAGTTAGAGAAGGTATGAAAGGTAAAACCTTGACTATCCATCTATGATCATAAACTGTGCGCTCTAAGCATTATCAAAGTTGTTCACCAAAGAGGGGAAATGCTAGTTCTATGCAAAGCAGGCCATTTGGCGCTCACCAAATTTGGCGCTCACCCAATTTGGTGCTCACCAAATGGCCTCCTTTGGATGTGTTAATTAACAGGATTTGCCAAATTTTCTCATATTTTCGTCCGTGCTCCCCGTCTCATTTGCACGTATTTCAATGCAAGTTTATAAAAAAAATGTGATAGCGTTAACCTCTCTCTTAGCTATCTAAATATATAATTATTTTTTCATTTTGATTTAGTTAAGGTTTTGATCCATGGCTTCTATTGTAAATGCCTTCATTTTTGGTGAAAAACCAACATGTGCTAGGTTTAGGATAGATTTTTACACGTTCATCGGAACATGAAACAAATTACATTTTTTGAAATTAGACTCCATTCTACACATGATGAAAAATAAATAAATCAATTTTTGATTAGTTTGCAAAAAAATTGGGTGGATGCACGCTCAAATTTTAGCTTTTCAGGATGAGTCCACTTTGAAAATTCATAAAATATTATATATTCACTAAAAAAATAATCCGAAAGAAGGAGGATAAAGTACATGGTGTTAGCTAATTTTTCACCGTTGGGATTTTTGAAATTCTAAAAAAAAGTTAACCAAAAAGGGGGGAGCCCTTAGGCGCTATGCTATTTTTTTTGATAAAAATAGGACTTGTTTTGGGCGCCCCATTCTTTGAGACCCTTAATCTTCATTAATTTCAAAAAAAAATAGTAGCTTAGAAACTAGACTTGAAGCACTTCAACTTTTGTTCTTGTCGCATCTTGAAATTTTGAGCGTAACTATCTTCATTTTCTCATGCAAATCAGATTTCGTTGATTTAAAAAAAAAAAAGTGGCATCTTGAGAGTCAAAATTGTGTCACAGATTGGTGCACTTACCCATTATGTACATCTCTTTCATCTAATTAACAAGTTGGTTTTGTGCAAATTCATGATCTTTGTGTCTGGGTAATTTGTCTTTGTGATTTACTGGTTCTCACAACATCAACTATTCTGACTCTAGAAGACTTGGATTTACCAATAGCTAGGTAGTACTTATTGTTCCTAAAGATTTTTCACCATAGTCACTAACTCCTGCAACCTTTACAACAAGAATTGGTAAAGTTTATGAGTGACACAATTCTTCAAGTTGTTCACCTTTATTGTTGCAAAAATCACCCCACATTGTGAAGTGAATTTTGCAAGTTGAGATGTCCTTAAGTTGGACAGTTTGTTTTTGAACTTGAATTCCATTCTTTCTGAAGATTGTAGTAGATGGACTGATTGATAGGACAATACCAATGATATCAACAATTGAATTACTTTGCATGTCCTTAAGTTCACTTATCATTGTAAAGTTCAGACTATGCTTTGGTATTAATGTATCCTCCTCCATACATAATTGAACAATGGAAGTACTTTGCAACAAAATTTCCCATTCATTGTATAAACTATTGAATTTCTTGTTTGTAGGTTTCAAAGTCCCATTAGAGATTGTAAAGACTCTTCCATTCTCAATACGATTAAATTTTTTTATGCAATTTCATTAAAACATGTGACCCTTATTTCACCACCGCTATGTTCAAGCAGATCAAAAGTAAAGACTTTTCCATTTCCCTTTGTGTTAATAAAATGATGGATTTTATGTTTCATATTCACTCTAGCCTTAATTGTCCATCGGCTCTGGTAAGGGTTCGAAGCTGCAATAGGAATGACTATTGGAATAACTTCATTTCTTGTAGTAGTTTTGCTATGGGGTGTATTGTTTTGAGACTCCATCCCTACATATATATATTTGTTGGTTTTTTTCATTATAGTTGGCAAGTATAATAGAATAATGAGATAAGTACTTATATAAGTCTAAGTAAAAAATTCATGTAATTATTACTCTATCAAATAGTAAAGAAACGATGTATAGATTTTTTCATTTTTTTATGACTTTAGTACTTTGTCTTGATTAGGTTTGTAGTTAATAAACATCAATTTATGTAATTTCTATTCTATGAATTGAAAAGTATCTGCTTTGAAACGTAAATGTAAACATGTGGAGTCAACAAAAATTTGGAATTGTATTAATATGAGAAACTTAAATGAGAAATAAGTCTACAAAGATTTGCTTGACAATAACTATCCTCTACCGCGGAACTCTACACCTGTAAACAACAATAAACCATTTTGTGAATAATTGTCCTTGTTGAAATATTTTTATTTGCTACCACTAAATAAAAATAAGTATGCACAAAATATATTCTACAATACATAATGTTATTTGTCAATATTACAATTAAATAATGTTGGACTATCATTGGAATTGTTATATTTAAATTTTGGACATTTACATTAAATACAATCATCATGCGAATATTATTTTCAAAACATTTGAAATTAATCAGATTAATTAATTAATCAGTTAATCTATTTATATTGCCGTAAAAGAAACCTCATTAAAAACTAAATAAATAAATAAAATTTAATTGCACTTGGTAGAGGGTACTCTCTAAACTCGTTCTACAATCTTCCCGGAGTCTATTTGACACATAACGCAACTATAAAATAAAAACTTACATAATCAACTATTTATCAAAATAATGATGCTATTAATATCAACTACGTGGCAATAAAAAAGGGTTGCTAAAATAGTTATGCGTAAAGTTAAGCAAGATCAAAATTTTAGGGCAAAGATTTTAGCTCTAGCATTTTTTATTATACAGAATAGTAAAATACAAATGATATTTCATAACTAAAAAATAATGTTCATCTTAGGTCAATACCAGGGAGGAAGCATAGACAAGGCGCGTGCACTGTTTGAGCATATAAATTGGATTTGGTGTTGCAATGCACATTGGTGTATTTGTAACAACTCTAAAAGATATGAATTCAAAATGTATCAGTAGGGATACATCCTACGAACTATTTGACAAAAAGTCTCACTAAATTTGACAAAAGGACTGGTTGCATAGTTTCCTTAAGCAAATCAGAATGAGATTTGCCTACCTCTTCTTTTTGCCCTTTTTTTTGGCTCGATGACATGATGTTGATGATGTTGGTGGCAGTGGTTTTTGTTGCTGGTGGTGGTGTCGCTATGAGGCAGACCTCATCTTTATCACTACTGCTGTAGCTGGAGCTCCTCCTCAAAACAACGCCCTCCTACTGTTGCTGGAGCTCCTCTTCAAAACAACGTCCTCCTACTGTTGTTCCTGTTCTTGATCCTGTTCATGCTCTTGTTCGTCCTCGTGCTCCTCCTGCTGTAACTCCTTATGCTTTCTACCATAGAAAAAAACGACAATGTCGAACAGATAAAAGAATAAGGAAGAGAATGCTAACTGCAACGCTTGAAAATCTTTCGTGTTCCCCCAGATTTTTTTGCAGTAAAATCTCTCTCTCGAATCCCAAAATGGTTAAGATGTAATTATTTACCAATGCATCCGACATGGCGCATGCCACTGGACTCAGGGGTTCTTCATGCTTGGCTATATCAACCATGTAGCTGACATCAACTGTTTTCTTCATTAATTACAATCTCTCTTAGTTTTATCTTAGGCTCTTCAAAACCATCAGCATCATCATGGGCATTTTGCTTAGAAGCAAGCTGACCTTCTGCCAGTTTATCCTTGGCCGTCTTCATTCTTATCCTAATAACACTACAGATCCTCCTTTGCAAGCTTAAATGCTACTGCGCTGGGAAGCGAAAAGAAGTAAGACTAGAATTATATAATAATGAGGGTATCAGCGATGTGCAAGAATAATTACGTGGTAAGGTAGTAGTTATTGCTGATATGAGACTCGATTTACCTGTTCAAAGAGGGTAGTGAAGAAGGTACCCACACCTCCAAGAACTCTTAGTTTGTCTGTAAAATACTCTTTCCCTCTTAAAGCGGCGGAGAACACTGAGAATGCTGGATCTTGAGCTAGGAATCTCGAAGGTCGAGTATTGTGCAATGACCCAGATGACCATATTTTTGCAATCCTCCTCCATCCTCAGTAGATACGTAGGCGATCTAAAGTTGGGTGTGCATTAAACTAATGAAGTCTGGTTGTGCATTAAACATTTCGTCACGAGACTATGACAAACATCCTTACGGACAAACAGTCAGCTGAAGAAATAATTTTCATACTTGAATATTTACACAACTTTTTTTCTTCCTCTTTGGAGCCATCGTACATCGTAGAGGAACAGCGATGAACACAGCATTTTTTCTTCCTCGTAGGAGCCATCGTACATCATAGAGGAACGGCGATGAAATATTTATGTGTATGGTGAATTGACCGAACAGTCAAAAATGAGCTTTCCAGAGTTTTCATGTACACGGGAAAATGCCGCAGCAATGGAACGCCTTACGGCATAATTAATATCTCTTCCTAGCTTTGTTGCGCCTCTTTCCTGCAAACAATTACATTGCTTTGTAATTTATTCAATCTGCTCTTCAGTCACCCTCTCTTTTTCACCTTCTGTCTATATTTTTTATGTATAGAAAAAAATCACCTATGCACATACAAAAACGCATAAAAACTTGCATGCATGACATGCCAAAGTATGCAGGGGCCCACCAAACCATGCAGCCAGAAAAATTGAAGTGACGGAGTAGACGAAAGGGTAGTTAACAAGGCAATGACGGTGAGAAGACGGCAGGGTTTGGGTTTTGACGTAGAAAAGTGTATTTATTTGTATGGAGAATAGGACAGTGCACGTAGAATATATTTTCAAACTAAACATTTTTTCCCTCCGAATTTTTTCAAACTAAACATTTTTTCCTTCCAGAATTTTTTCAAATTAAACATTTATTTCTATGCATTTAACCATAAAATTTTCAGCTAGTCTTGTTTTTGAATGTTTTTATTTGAAAGTAGCATTAAAGTTTAATTTGTCTTTATTTGATTTATGTGTTTTTTAAAATTAATTGTATACTAATTTTTTATTATTTTTCTGATATTACTATTATTTAAAAATCTCCTCCTTTTACAATATTCACAATATTTTGTGTTTTTTTTAAATTTCTCTAATATCTTTAGCATCTGAATATTTAATTCTATAATATGTTTTTTGTTTTATATTTATTACACCATTTGAATAAATTTAATTTAATTTAAAAAAAAAGTAGATTGAGAATCCAATTCGTAGAATCCTCTAGTTTTTATGTTTTACTTAATCTCTTATTATTTACTACATTTATTTAATTAAGATTATATTGTCTATTTTTAGTCTATTATCCATTTGTTAATTTTTTCACCCTTTTGTATATTATTATTAAGCCATACATCTTTTTAATCATTCCACTCTCTTAATATTCTTTTTGATTTTTAGTTGACTTTTTTTTACCAATTTTTATCAATATTTAGTTTATTGTTTTCTTAATTTAAGACGTAAATATTACATCATATTTTCTTACTATTTGTGTCTACTCTTATTATTTATAATATTTGAATAAATTGGCAAAATTAGTCATCTAGGATAACAACAATTACTTTTTGAACTATTTAAATAACATTCTTCTAAATTATTTATAAATCGGTCATGGATCCCTAGATTATGAAAATTATTTAATGTATTCTATGCAATGCTCTTCCTATTAAAACCTTTTGACATTTAGCATAACTTTGGCTTCATTCTTAGATGAATTGTAATAATCTTGCCTCAAAATCTTTGAGGTTATAAACTCTACATTTTATACAAATGTA
Organism: Sequoiadendron giganteum; assembly: GCA_007115665.2. Classification (NCBI taxonomy): domain Eukaryota; kingdom Viridiplantae; phylum Streptophyta; class Pinopsida; order Cupressales; family Cupressaceae; genus Sequoiadendron; species Sequoiadendron giganteum. Next base: position 610,334,048 of record CM021107.1, on the reverse strand, counting down.
AGGTGATAATATTGGTATGTATTTAAGAACCTTTTGTTGCAAGAAAGTATCTTCATGCAAGTACATAGAGAAGTCATAGAACTCATTTGTGTAGTATTTAACAAACTATTACAATTTATAATAATTCAAATCCTCATAATCATAACACCCTGTATTTTCCAACCTGCAATTATGCATAGATAGTATGATTATAATGAGAACCTTTTGTTATTTAGAGAGTACGATTGTAATGAAAGACAACTTCAAAATTTACCACAATTGTTATTTAGAGTAAAAAATGTGTTTCATTTTCTTCATATGCTGGAAAAATAAATGTACAAAATAATTGGAGGTTAGAAAACATAGTGGGTTGTGAATTATTTCATTGTGCTTATTCAAAGCTCAAGGGTGGAGAGCTTAGGGAGGAGTTGCAGGTGGGGGATACATAAAACTAACTAGATTGACCTAAGCGTGACTACCCAATTGCGTTGTTATGTGTAGAGGGTTTTACAATAGTATGTGGGTTGCAGGTTTCATAACACCAAGTGTTTTCCAATCTCCAATTATACATAGATAGTATGATTGTAATGAAAAAAAATTCTATTTAGACAACAAAAATGCGATGGAAGTCATCAGACAAATTTACCACAACTATTAGTTAAAGTGAAAATTGTATTTCATTTTCTTCATATGACGGAAAAATAAATACACAATGTCGGTTATCAGTTAGTTCATTGTGCTTATTCAAATCTCAAGGGAGGAAAGGTCGAGGAGGATTTGATGGTGGGGGATACACAAAAATAACAAAATTGAGCTGAGGGGTAACTAACCAATAGGGTATTTGCATGTAGATGGTTTTACAATAGTACATAGGTTGCAAGTTTTATAACACCCAACGTTTTCCAACTTGTAATTTTACAAAATAGTAAGAATGCAATTCTTTTTTTGTTACTTACACAGTAGGAATGTAATAAAATTCACCTTCAAAATTTATGGTAAGTTTTCACTAGTCTTCACTAGAGTAAAAAATTTATTTCAATTCTTCATATGTTTGAAAAATAAATGCAAAGTATAATGGTAGCTTGGAAAACACGATGAGTTTTGAGTAGATGGTTTATGAAAATAGTAACTAATACATGATCTATCTCAATCACTTTGGTCTACTTTTAAAAAAATAAATAGAGTAGATTCCTTTTTCATTTTATACATTCTAGTACCTATTTTTTATAAGATAAGTTGCATTTACAAGGTGTGGTACTCTTTACACAAGGAGCCCAGAGGGCCAAAAAAGATCAAAAACCAAAAGCTAGCAACATAAAGTCTTGTTATAGTAATAACAGAAAGACACCAAAAACTTATAGACACAACAAACTGATAGCATAAGAAAGACCCACCCACCCGAAACACAAAACCCACTCATTACTTAGCTATGCCCTCCCACTTCTCAATGAGAATTTTTAGAACATCATCACCCACCCACCTAATGATAGGTCCATCTTCCAAAATATTCTTATCCACCTCCTCTTTGAGCACCTCAGAGACAGTAACAATAGACCTGCAGATGATTTTAATAGTGAAGCATGTCAGTCGAGTAAATTTATTTTCTAACTTGTCCACTCGAGTCAAAAGTTTGTTAAATTCCTCATACTTATCATTTTCTACTTTGTTCATTCCTTTCTCCCCAACCATGTGATGAGAGGACTCAAGAATGGAATCCTCTTATAGAATTTCGTTCTAACTCCTTTGTTTCTTCAATTGTGTCATGTTTACTCTCCTTTTTGCCACCAATCTACTCAGAACTATTAGATATCTCGTCAACAAGGACCTCCTCCTTATTCTTGTACCTATTTCTCTAGTTGGCATTGAGAAGATCTCAGGAGGCTTCACGTTTGAAACTTTAGTGATGCCCCCTTGCATAATGAGAAAATATTGGTTGTTGACATTGAGTTGCACAAAATGAAAAAGTTTTTGTACACACAAGGGTTGTGAAAAGTGGCCATTGATTTGACACTTATTTATCCCTCTCAGAAAATTCTTAGTAACATAATGTCAGGCACATTTAAAATTTACAACTCTTAGATAGAGTAAAAATTGCATTTCAATTTCTTCATATGATTGAGAAAAAAATGCTCAAAATAATTGTAGGCTGGAAAACATAGTGTGTTTTGAGTTATTTCATATTTTACATTCAAATATAAGTGGTGGAGAGAAGAGGGAGGAATTATAGGTGGGAGATACATAAAAATAGCCAAATTGAGCTAAGGAGTGACTAACCATTTGGGTATAGTGTGTTTATGGTTTTAAAACTATATGTTAGTTGCAAGGTTTCATAACACCCAATATATTCTAACCTACAATTTTACAAAACCATGTAGATGTAATTAAAAACTTTTTTTATTTAGATAGTAGGAATATAATGTAAGGTACCTTCAAAATTTATAACAACTATTAGTTACAATAAAATTATGTTTCAATTTCTTCATATGATTGAAAAATAAATGCATATTGAAAAACACAAAGTGGGTTGTCTGTTACTTCATTCTACATTTTCAAATATAAATAGTGGATAGCATAGGGAGGAGTTGCATTTTTGGGATACATAAAACTAACCAAATTGAGTCGAGAGGTGATTAACCAATTGGGTTGTTTTGTGTTTACGATTTTAAAACAGTATATGGGTTGCAGGTTTCATAACACCCAATGTTTTCCAACATGTATTTTTACATAACATTATGAATGTAATAATTTTTTTTTGGTATTTACACACTAATAATGCAATGAAATTTACCTTCAAAATGTATCACAACTATTAGTTAGAGTAAAAATTGTATTTCAATTTTTCATATGATTGAAAAATAAATGCACAATATAATGGCAGGTTGGAAAACATGGTGGGTTGTGATTTCTTAAAGCTTAAGGGTGGAGAGCCCGAGGAGGAGATTTAGGTGGGGGATGCATAAAACTAACCAAATTAAACTAAGCGGTGACTAATCAACTAGGTTGGTATATGTAGAGGGTTTTATGTAACAGTATGTGGGCTGCAGGTTTCATAACACCAAGTGTTTTCCAATATCCAATTATAAATAGGCAGTAAGATTGTAATGAAAAATTTGTGTTATTTAGAGAAAAAAAATATAATAGAAGTCACCTTCCAAATTTTCCATTAATATAGTTTAAAATTTTATAAGTTGTGCAACAACACCTTTAAATTTTTATCTATCAATGAACTTGTAGCTTGATTAAAAAATAATAAAAACCCTACTTTAAACCAAATTCTCAAGAACATGAACTACCAAGGTAAAGGCTTGGGCCTGTGTGAACAAGGTATATTGGAGCCCATCCAAATCAAAGAACATTGATGATCAAAATGTCTTGAATATATCTTTGAAGTCTCATAATCCAAAAATGTTGGTACAATCTTTGAGGTTTACTATGATTTTCCTTCTTTGGATCCATCCTCAAACCATTTTGTGAGGTTAAAAAATTTCAATATACCAATTATGTCTTTATGAAACTAAAATTCTAAATTTTGTAGCATAGGAGACATGGCTATAGAGAGTGTTAGGGTAGGTGAAACTTAATTCTCCCTCTCTCTCTACCTCTCTCCCTACCTCATTTTTTCTCTCTTTCTCTCTCTCACACACAAAACCTCTCTCCAACTACCCTTGCCATTGTATCTCCCTTCCTCCCTCCTTCCTTACCTCTCTCTCACTCTCTATATACATACATCTCACACCCTCTCTCTATATGTACCTCTAGATCCCTCCCACCTTACCACTCCCTATCTCCCTCCTTTCCCCTCTCCCTCCCTCACACATCGAACCTCTCTCCACCTACCCCTTCCTCTCTCCCTAAATCTCTCTATACCTACCTCTCTCTCCCTCCCTCCTTTCCTCTTTCTCCCACTCCCTATCTCCCTCCCACCCAACCGCTCCCTATATCCCTCCTTCCCTCTTTCTCTTCCTCCCTCTATCCCTCCCACCCTACCACTCACTATCTCCCTCCTTCCATCTCTCTTTCTATCCCTCTCTCCCTCGCACACACACACACACAACCTTTCTCCACCTACCCCTCCCTCCTTCCCTCCCTCCCTAGTACTCTCTATACCCACCTCTCCTATGCTACAAAATTCAGAATTTTAGTTTCATAAAGACATAATTGGGAAGGATTCATCTTGATGATGGTGATTGGTATTTGATCAATTCTTGAAACAAGGCTAGGAACATGCAATGATGATGATGAATTAATCCAAAGAGGCATTAAGATGGTGTTGAAAGACCTTATACTGAAGAAATTGAAGAAAGATGAAGTAGCAGTTCATAATAAAATAAAAGAATAGATGAATATTAGATAAATGGAGGATGATATGGTAGATGTAGTGAAATATTCTTCATCTGATCTTACTTTATATGTAGAATAGAAGAAAAAAGAGTATTTGAATGTTTCCAAAGAAAATGGAGTATTGGTAGAAGACCTAAAGGTTACACAAGAGTTATAATGCTTATGAACAGTCAAGCAGATGATAAATCCCAATAAATAAATTAGAGAGAGGTGAGTCATAGGTCATGAAAAAAGTTTTAGAAAAAAGTGATGGTATCGATCTAAAGAACTACTACAAAGGAGATGTCTCTTTATAAATATATACAAGACTAAATATAAGTTTTATAAATTCATCATAAACAATTTATTAGTAAAGATATTTTAGCGCCAAAATAGATGGATGATAAGTTAAAATTTAAAAGGTTAGAATATCCAATCCATATAAAATTTCACCATTGTAGAAATAACATAAGGTACTAGTAAGTGAGCAATGTTTGTTAAAATTTAAGATCTAGGTACATATTATGTGAAAGTATTGCATCATGTTAAAGGATATACGCCATTTATTTTTGGGAATCTTGCTCATGATAGTATGAGAATACATTCATACATTTGTATAAAGAGAATACTTACACTATGATGAAGGACATAAATAAATCTATACTCTAATTGCATTAAAGGAAAAAGATAAACATTTATATTTGATCCAAGGAGAAATTTTATGAAATTAAGTTGTACATATGATGATGCTAATACATGTTTCCTATAGTTTTTCATTTCCACTTTCCCATTGCACATAGTGTACATGATCCTTCTTGAACTCCTCAAGAGAAGGAAGAATCTCTTTATTCAATACATTATTTATCTCATTCCCCTTGGCCTACTTATTTTCAAGTGTTTTTAGAGTAGATTCATTCTTCATTTCATACATGTTCTAGTACCTACTACCTTCTCAAGAATCAACAAGATCTAAGGATGCTTCATGTTCAAAAATATATTGATGCACCCTTGCATAATGAGAAAATGTGGGTTGTTGACATTGAGAAATTTTTTATATGACTTTCTTGAATATATGTTATAATTTTATCGACAAATAATGATGTATGCCTATATGGGTTTTTATTTAATATTATTTTTTTACCAATGTTGTCCATATTTGCATTATAAATGATTAATTGAATAAATTGAATAAATTGAATAATGAACTAATGAAACTATAAATGATTAATTTTATCCATATTTACATTATAATTGATTATTGAACAATTGAAGAAGGCTCAATTTTACCATGTAATTGATTCAATCATCATAATTAATCATTTATAATTATCCTCAAATATGTTTATAAGGTATGTGGATGAGAGTTTGGAATATTCAAATGCCTTTAGAAGCTGTGAATTATTAAATAAGAAAGTGGCAGAGCAACTAGAGTTTTTTTAAACAGTGATGTTGATAAAGAACTAGTACAAAGGAGAAGTCTCTTTAGAAACATATACAAGACTAATTATCAGTGCTATAAATTCATCATAAAAAATTGTAGTAAAGATACTTAGTGCCAAAAGAGATGGTGTTGATAAAAGAGAATCAGTTGGGTGGAGACATGAAAGGATTATCTAAAAAGGTAGACAAGTCTTGTAAAGAACTTGTTAAAAGAAACATCTACATTCTCTAATCGTAAAGACACTCTCAAAGTTGAGAAAAAAGTGGCTACAAAGCTACATAAAAGTATTCAAGATATTGAAAATTCTATCCTAAGGGTTGATGAGGGAGCAGTTGATCTAAACATTGTAGTAAAAGATATTTCCTTATGATTTCTTTTTTCATTTGTACACACCTACAATGTAATGAAGTCCACCAAGGTAAAATTTTAGAGCAATGATTTGGTATAGTAAAACTGGAATTTAACTTTATTCATTTGATCAGAAGAAAAAAGTGCTTACATTATTTGTAGTGTTGGAAAGAAGATTGTCCCTTGTCAGTTATCTAATGAAGTTCACCTTCAAATTTCAGAACAACTCTTTGGTTACAGTAAAAATGACATTTACAAGTGTCCCTTGATAGGGGACAATGTGTTTTTCACTTTCTTGATATGATTGGAACAAAAAAATGCTCACATTATTTTTAGTGTTGGAAACCACACTATCCCTTGTCAATTATTTCCTTGTGAATTTGCAGTGTTGGAAAACACACTGTCCTTGTTAGTTATGTAATGAAGTCCACCTTCAAATTTTAGAACAACATTGAAAATAACTAATAGGGGGACAGTGTGTTTTCCAATAGGGAACAAAAAAATGCTCACATTATTTACAGTGTTGGAAAACACACTATCTCTTGTCAATTATTTCCTTATGAATTTGTAGTGTTGGAAAGCACACTATCCCCTGTGTAGGAAAAATGCTCACATTGTTTGCAGTGTTGGAAAACACACTGTCCCTTGTGTAGGAAAAGTGGATAGAGAACATCATTAGAATGTAAGATGTTTAGAAATAACTAATAGGGGATAGTGTGTTTTCCAACATTGGAAATAACTAACAGGAGACAGTTTGTTTTCCAATAGGGGAAAGTGTGATTTCCAACATTGGAAATATGATTGGAACAAAAAAATGCTTGCATTATTTGCAGTGTTGGAAAACACATTGTCCCCTGTGTAGGAAAAGTGGGCAGGGGACATCCTTAGAATGTAAGATGTATAGAAATAACTAATAGGGGACAATGTGTTTTCCAACTTTATAAATAACTAACAAGGGACAATGTGTTTTCCAACATTAGAAATAATGAATAGGGGACAATGGGTTGTGAGTGATTGCATTCTTCTTGTTCTAAGATCAAGGGTGGAGAGCTTGGGGAGAAGTTGCAGGTGGGAGATACATAAAACAAATTAAATTGACTTGAGGGTGGCTAACCAATTGTGTTTTTATGTGTAGACTAATTCCTTTATGTATTTAACATCCAGTCTACACTTTGTTTTCTTTTCTATAAATGCAAGGTATAATTACAGGTTGGAAAACACAGTGGGTTTGAGTATATAGTTTATGAAACTTGAAACCAATAAAATATCTATCTCATTCACTTCGGCCTACATCTTTTGAAGTTTTTTTAGAGTAGATTCCTTTTTCATTTCATATATTTTAGTACTTGCACAAAATAATTGCATGTTGGAAAACATAATGTCGATTTCCATTATTTCATTTTACATACATTCAAAGTTAAACAAAGGAGTGTATGGGGGGAGTTATATTTTATCATCAAACTATGAAACTTGCAACCCACATATTAATGTAAAACCCTCTACATGTAAAAACCCAATTGGTTAGTCACCCCTCAGGTCAATTTGGTTATTTTACTTATCCCCCACCTGCAATTCCTCCCTGATCTCTCTACCATTGAGATTTGAACAAGAACAATGAAATAAATCACAACCCACTGTGCTTTCCAACCTAGCATTATTTTGCACATTTATTTGTCAATCATATGAAAAAATTAAAATACAAATTTTACTCAAACTATTAGTTGTGATACATTTTTTGTTAGGAAACTTGCAGCCATCTAATGACAATTTCCACATAACCCAAAAGAGATAACAGTGCAAATAAGTACTCAAAATCCACATGCAAGAGAATAGACAACATACCCATCAAAGATGACACAAGATATACCCTGGGAAAACCTTCAAGAGGGAAAAAAACCCAGCCTCCAAAAGCATCCACACTCCATGTATTATTCAGCAATGAAAACCCATTACAATACATCTTCAGAGACTCCATGAACACTTCTAAAGCAACAAGATATCCATGCATTCCATGTGACCAAGCATGAATCCACACATCCCATGCCATGCTTCAAACCCTCACACATGCACAAGCTCAACCTGCTAACCTGCAACAAAACTCTCCAACCCTAAACAACTACCCTTGTGGTTGCTTTTATAGAAGCAAGCTCCCACAAAACCACCAAGTGGTATTACATAAACCATGTGCCCAAAAACATGAACTTACAAAATCATGTGACCCCACATTTAATATTGGGTACTTTATTATATTTTATTTTTCCCCAATATTAAATAATTACATTTTACAATTAAGTCCCAATGTCACATACAACATAAAGTGGCCCCAACATTATAAGTCCTAGTGATGCACGTCCATCTAGGTACCCCTAGGTGCACCACACACATAATAATAAATTAAACATTATAAGAATTATGCAAGGTGTACAACACCTAATTCTAACATTTTTAAGGTAACTTTAATTGCATTATTATAGTTTAAATAATATTTTTTTTATTATATTCATAATGTTATGTTAACTTGTAGGTTGGAAAACACTAGGTGTTATGAAACCTACAACCCACATACATTTTTAAAACCGTAAACACATAAAAACCCAATTGGTTAGTCACCCCTCATCTCAATTTGGTTAGTTTTATGTATCCCCAAAATGCAACTCCACCTCATGCTCTCCAGAGCTATGAACATGCAGAATGAAGTAATAGAAAAGCCACACTATGTTTTTCAACATGTAATTATTTTGTGCATTTATTTTTCAATCATATGAATAAATTAAAACACAATTTTAGTGTCACTAATAGTTGTTATCTAGAAATTTTGAAGGTGCAAGTTACATAACATTCCTACTATCTAAATAGGAATTGAAAGAGGCAAGGAGGGAGATAGGGAGTGGTAGGGTGGGAGGGAATTGAAGTAGAAATTGCAAAAAAATTTCCATTGCAAAAGAAGTTTTCACATTTGAAATCTCAAGTAGAGTTAAGTCCTAAGATCTTTCTCTATTTCAAAATAGAGCTGAGTAGAATGAGCACCATATGTTGAAAGAATCAAATTCTATAGGAGAAGTCATCTTAAATAATATAGGAGAAGGAGGCACTAATGATGGATCAACCTTACTTCTCTCTCTCTCTATATATATAACCTTAATTCTATGGTGAGGGTGCTGCAACAATAGTGGTTTACATTTTCTGGGAGATCCTGATTTTTGTTGAATTCACATATTTTTAGAAAATATAATGATTTAAGCCTTGAAAAGTTCCATTTAAAGGATTCCAATTGAAGAGGGTTTGATCAAACCACCTTACACCAAGCCCCCTTGGATAGAACCCCGCTAGTTTTAAACCATACCTATAACGGAGTCTCCTTTACACCTATCAAAATGCTGATAAAAAACTACTTTTGATTTACCT